>PVJA010010507.1:11427-57307 GCA_004027025.1 Myocastor coypus | reverse complement strand
TGCAAGTCAAAGCAAGACCTGTACAACAAAACGTTCATTTTTTTGAATCTTCCAGGGTCAAATACCCTCAGGATTAAGTTTGGAACCATGTACAGTACTTTGTAGAACTGTTGTTAGTGTCAGCCTTCGGGACCAGTCACGACCATTGCTTGGCCAGTCTGCTTTCTGTGAAAGCCTGAGAGAATGTTTTTCTCTGGGTGACTCTCCTTAGACACACTATAGTTCATTCATCCCTTTCCTCTGAGGTCCCATAATCTCCTTCACCAGAAAATTTGGGACACCTCTGAGTTATAGGATATTACAGCACAGGTTCTCTATATCCTGGGGCCTTATTGACCTTGAAGGGCTAGGGCCAAAATATTGGCTATCCTCATAGCCCTTCCTTTTCTCAAATTTTTGGTCTGTTAAATTACATTCTTAACTCTCCAGCAGAAAAGCTTTGTGATACTATTACGCCATAACATAGGTACTTGAGCTTATCATCACTGGCTTTCTGAGTATCAAATATCTTTGATTTTGCTTGGAAATGATATTTTCTGATCATCATTGATATTCTAATAACTTTCCATAAAATGTGATATAAGCAGTTACTGATATAAGCAGTTACACAATTTTGACACAGATATTTGGAAATTCAAGGAGATACAAAATTGTAGCTTGTCAAGAATATGGTATTTGGCCCAGTCTCTTATTTTCAAGTACTACTCTTGAGAGAATGACAGTAACTGAGTTTACACCAGGAGCAGTATACATCAAAAAGACAAGAGTGACATGCATTCCAAGCATAGTTTTAGTGTTGCATAGTGCTATGATCAATATGATGAACGTTTTGAAGGTTCTTGAGACCAATATCTGATTCATCCTGTGTACATAGCTGCAGGGTTTTGCTCTTGGTATGTTTTCTCCTTTATCTGCTTTTAGTCACTTCGTTGTTTAATCCATAACACATTCAGCTGTGTTATGCCCTTAAGTTCTTGTTTCTTCTTTAAAGTTCTTATATTAGGGAGACTATACGATATTTACACATGTAGGTCTGGTTTATTTCACTAATGAGTATATGTTCAATATACATCCATTTATATATGAAGTCCTCAAACTTATCTTTCTTTACGGATGAGAAACATTCCATTGTATAAAAATACCACATTTTTTTTAACCATTCTTCAAATGATGGACATTTTGGTTGTTTCCAAGATTTGGCTATTACAAATTGGGCTGCTATAAACATAGTTGCACAGATATCACTATGGTATGATGTTTTCAGTTCTTCTGGGAAAATTCCCAGTAGGGGGATAGCTGGATTGAATGGAACTTCCAATTCTAGTTTTGTAAGGATCCTCCACACTGCTTTCCATAATGGTTGCACCAATCTACATTCCCATCAACAGTGGAGAAGGGTTCCTTTTTCCCCCAGCCTCTCCAGCATTTGTTGCTGGTTGATTTCTTTATGATAGCCATTCTTTCTGGGGTGAGATGGTATCTAAGTGTTGTTTTGATTTGCATTTCACAAAAGGCTAGCGATATGGAGCATTTCTTCATGTATTTGTAGGCTTGCCGCATTTCTTTCTGTGAGAAGTGTGTGTTCATCTCAGATGCCCATTTCTGGACTGGGTCCTTGAATTTTGGAACCGTAATGGTTTTTAGTTCTTTGTAGATTCTAGGTAGAAGATCTTTGTCTGAATACTTGTTAGTTAAAATCTTTTCGAAATTTGTGGGTCATCTTTTCACTCTGTAGGTGATTTCCTTTGATATGCAGAAACTTCTTATTTGGAGAAGGTCAGACTTGATGCTTTTAAGTGTTAAACGTGCAATTTGATTTTCGTCCATGAACTTTTTGCCTACTCCGGTTTCTTCAAGATTTCCTCTCACTTTCTCTTCAAGGAGATTTAATGTTTCACTTTTAATGTTTAGATCTTTAATCCATTTCGATTTTAGTTTAGTGCATAATGATAGACTAGGGTCAAGTTTTAATTTTCGGCATGTAGAGAGCCAATTTTTCCAGCACCACTTGTTAAGAGGCTATCTTTCTTCCAGTAAACATGTTTCGCCCCTTTGTCAAAAATAAGGTGGCTAAGTTTGTTTGTATTTGCTTGTGCATCCTCTAGTCTATCCCATTGATCTTCAGGTCTATTCTTTTGCCAGTACCATGCTGACTTTATTACTGTAGCTTTGTAGTACAACTTTAGGTCAGGAATTGTAATGCCTCCTGCCATACCTTTATTGCCTAGAATTGCCTTTGCAATTCTGGGTCTTTTTTGGTTCCAAATAAATTTTAGGAATGACTTCTCCAGTTCTGTAAGGTATGTCGATGGTATTTGTATAGGAATTGCATTAAATCTGTACAACAGTTTAGGGAGCATGGCCATCTTGACAATGTTGGTTCTTCCTATCCAGGAGCAGGGAATATCTTTCCATTTTCTGAGATCTTCTAAGATCTCTTTTTTCAGATACTATACTTTTCATTGAAGAAGTCTTTTGCTTCCTTAGTTAGGTTAATTCCTAAGTATTTCATTTTCTTCGGTGCTATCATAAAAGGTATTGTTTCTCTAATTTGTCTCTCAGTGTGTTTGTTATCTGTGTAGAGGAATGCCACTGACTTTTGTGTGTTGACTTTGTAACCTGCTATGTTACTGAATTTGTGTATTAATTCCAGCAGCTTTTTGGTGGAGTTCTTTGGGTCTTCTAAGTAGATTATCATTTCATCTGCAAATAGTGAAAGTTTTAGTCCTTCTTTACCTATTCTTATTCCTTTTATTTCTCTTTCTTGTCTAATGGCTGTATCTAGTGACTCCAGAACTATATTGAATAGAAGTGGCGATAGGGGACATCCTTATCTTGTACCAGATTGAAGAGTAAAAAACTTCAGTTTTTCCCCATTTAGAATTATGCTAGCTGTTGGATTGTAGATGGCTTTTATCAGGTTGTGGTAGAGGCCCTCTATTCCAATTTTCTGCAGGACTTTGAACATGAATGAGTGTTGCACTTTGTCAAACGCCTTTTCAGCATCAATTGAGACGATCATGTGATTTTTGGTCTTGGTTCTGTTGATATAGTGTATTGAATTTATAGATTTGTGTATATTGAACGATCCTTGCATCCCTGGAATGAATCCTACCTGGTCGTGATGTATAATGTTCTTGATGATTTGTTGTATTCTAATGGCTAGGATTTTATTGAGAATTTTTGCGTCAATGTTCATGAGAGAAATTGGTCTGTAGTTTTCTTTTTTAGTTACATCTCTTTCTGATTTGGGTTTAAAGATAATACTTGCCTGTAGGAATGATTTTGGAAGGATTGCTTCTTTTTCAATTTGTTTGAAGAGTCTGAGGAGTATTGGCGTTATGTTTTCTTCAAATTTCTTGTAGAATTCAGAGGTGAATCCATCAGGTCCTGGACTTTTCTTTGTCGGTAGGCTTTTTATTACATTTTGTATTTCATTGACTGTTATTGGGTTATTGAGAGTCTAATATCTTCGTGATTCAGCTTTGGTGATGTGTACTTTTCTAGGAATCTGTCCATTTCATCGTGACTTCAATTCTGTGAGAGTAAAAATTCTCAAAGTAACTATTTATGATCCTTTGTATCTCTGCTGGGTCTGTAGTAATTTTACCCTTTTCATTCCTTATTGCTTGAGTTTGAGTCCTTTCTTTCCTCTTTTTGAGGAGGTTAGCTAGGGGCTTATCAATCTTATTTTATATTTCGAAGAACCAGCTTTTGCATTCATTAATTCTTTGTATTGTTTTCTTTGTCTCCATTGAATTGATTTCTGCTCTAATCTTTATAATTTCCTCCCGCCTTTGGGCTTTGGATTTCGTTTTTTTCTTCTGTTTTTAGCTGGCTTAAGTGTTGTGTAAGATTGTTTATTTGTTCCCATTCGATTTTCTTAATGTGTGAGTTCAGAGCTATAAATTTCCCTCTGAGAATTGCTTTCGTTGCATCCCACATATTCCAGTAGGTTGTGTTTCAGTTTTCATTAAATTGTAGACACTGTTTAATTTCTTGCTTAATTTCATCTATAACCCACTGGCTGTTGAGAAGAGTGCTGATTAATTTCCATGTAGTCCTGGAATTCCTATGGTTTATTTCATCATCCATTTACAATTTGATTGCACTGTGGTCAGATAATATGCATGGGATAATTTCTGTTTTCTTGCATCTACTTAAGCATGATGTATGGACTAATATGTGATCTATTTTAGAAAATGTCGCATGTGCATTTGAGAAGAATGTGTATTTTGACGTGGTGGGGTGGAACACTCTGTGTATGTCCACTAAGTCCAGTTTTTCCAAGTTCTGATTCAGTTCTGCCACTTGTTTGCTGATTTTTTGTCTGCTTGACCTATCTTTTTCAGATAAGGGAGTGTTGAGGACTCCTGTTAAGACTGTGGTATTGGATATGAGTTTTTTCATGTCCATTAAGTTCTGTTTTATATAGCTTGCTGGTCCCATGTTGGGTACATACATATTTATGAGTTTTACCTCTTCAACATAAATTTTTCCCCTAACCAGTATGTAGTGGTCTTCTTTATTACGTTTGGTTTGAAGTTTAGATTGTCTGCAAACAGGATTGCTGCTCCTGCTTTTTTTTTTTTTTTTTTTTTTTGAGGTGCTGGAGCATGTAGTACTGTTTTCCAACCTTTGACTTTAAGTCTATGACTTTCTTTATGAGTTAAGTGTGTTTCTTGTATACAGCATATTGTTAGGCTCTGTTTCCTTATCCACTCTGCAAGTCTACTTCTTTCAATTGAAAATTGAGTCCATTTACATTGATTGTTATAATTGCATGTATTGACTTATGGTTGACATGACTCTTATTCGCTGCTGTTTACCACTTTTTCCTCCCATGTTTGTTTGTTTACTCTATTTGGTGGGATCTTTCTGTTCTCATTCGTTGAATTCGGGTCGTTTTGGTCCCTCTCTAAAATATTTGTTAGAATATTGTGTAGCGTTGGCTTTGATGTCATGAAATTCTTTAGTTGTTCCTTGTCATGGAAATATTTCACTTCTGTGTCATACTTGAAGGAGAGTTTTGCCGAGTATAGTAGTCTGGGCTGAAATTTGTTTTCATGGAGGACTTGAAGCACTCTGTTCCACCCTGTTCTTGACTTCATGGTTTGTGTAGTGAAATCCACTGTTATTCTGATGGGTTTTCCTGTACATGTGAACTGTTTCTTCTCTCGAGCAACTTTTAGTATATCAACTGGATTTCTGGTATGTTGACAATTATATGTCTTGGCGTGTTTTTGGTTGGGTTGATGTTATTTGGAGTTCTGTAGGCTTCAGTTACCTGAATGTCCGATTGTTTTCACATATTTGGGAAGTTTTCTGCTTTTACTTCTGCCTATATTCTTTTTATATCATTTGTATTGACTCCTTTCTCATTGATTCCTATTAATCTCACGTTGTTCACTTTTGCATCGTCTTGCAGATTTTGAATTATTTTTTCCTGCATTCTGGTTGTTTTTAAAAGATCCTCTCTTACTCTTTCACTGGCTGCAACTGTGTCTTCAAGATCTGAGACTCTAACTTCACTTTCGTTCATACGGCTCTGATAACTTGTGATCGAAATTTTATTTTCTTGTATATATCTTTGAAACTGTTTCATGTGATCTATTTCTTTCCTATGTTGCTCCATCAGGGACTCCATCATTTTTCTATTCTCCTCTAATTATTTATCAATGTCTTCTTTAGTTATCCTTTCTCTCTAAAATTTAGAGATTATTTCTATTCTGTTCTCCTCTCTACTTCTCTGTATTTGTTCCCCTACTTGGGATGCTATTGATTTAGACATGTCTTTGCTAACTTTACATATTATTTATGCTCCGAAATAATAATATTTCTATATGTTTCTCCAGCTGTTTTTTCCACTTCATGTATTTCTTTTTTTCTTTAGATGCTGTCTCTGATCTCAGTTGCTCTGTATGTTTCTGCACTTGTCTGTCTGCCTCAGATGCTACCATTTCAGAGGTCATATCGGCATGATTTCCATTTTCTTCCATGGTAGTGTCCTATATTTGATTTGGGTGGGCTCGGGCCCTGAGATTACATCCTACTCCTTGTTGTTATCATTTTGTATGGAAGCGACCTCTGCACTTTGGTGGCATTATGCTGTAAGTTTCTATGGCCCTTTGGTCTAGAGCTTCCAAGTTGGTTCCCCTATAGAAGTTCCCAGCTTCCTGTTGGAGCTCGGGCTGCTGGCTGTTGTGAAGCCCCGTGGGTGTGGTCTGTAGGTGGAAATGGAGCTTTGGAATTGAGGAGTCGTGGTAGGCTGGTCGACCAGATCGGCTGCCAAACAAGATGTATGATGGGTTCGGTAGTGGAGCTTGGGCAGGAGGGGTTAAAAAAAAATAAAAAAGGAAAAGAGGAAGGAAGGGGAAGGCGGTCCAAGGATCCTGACCCAGCGGGAGAGTGGGCCTGGCGGGCTGGGGAAAGGCGACCAGGGACCAGGGACTGGGAAAGAAGTGAGGCACAGGAATGCAAAAGAGAAGCAGAGGGGCCGAGTGACCTTACACTGCGGGCGCGCAGTCCTGGCGGGCTGGGGTAAGGTGGTCTTTATCTCAACCTGATAAAGAGTTTCTATGAACAAACCAATAGCGAATATCATACTAAGTAGTAAAAATCTTCAATTTGCTCTAAAATCAAAGATGTCTTCTATCATTATTCCTAGTAGAGCCCTGTAAATTTAGTCAGAGTATTTTAACAAGGGAAAGAAATAAAAGATAAGGGGATCTGAAAGGAACAAGTAAATTACATTACTCGTAGCTGACGTGATTTTCTATGCAAAACACCTCAAAACTATACCTAAATTGAAGATTTAATGACATAATTCATCATTGTATCTGGACACAAAATGAACATTCAAAATTCAGTAGCAATCCTGCACACAAGCCAGAAACTTGAGACGGAAACAACACCCTTAAAAATAGCATCCAAAAAAGAAGAAGAAGAAGAAGGAAAAAAAGGTATATTTAAATTCAATCTACACAGCACACAAGATCTATAAATTGAAAGATCAATAAACTAAAATTGATAGTACTCTGAAAAAGATGAATAAAGAAGATATCAGAAAATTTAAAGATATCCTCTTACTCATTGATAGGAAGAATGAACAGTGAAAATTCCCATTATCACAACATTACTATACAGATTTAATGGCATCTCAATCAAAATAACATTAGCATACTTCATAGTACTAGAGAAAACATTATTAAATTAATTTGGAAATGGAATTAATCCAGAATAATGAAAATAATTCTGCGCATCAAAGAAAAGTCAGGGGGGAGCACAGTCCTGACTAGAAGTTATATACATAACTACTGTGAGAGAAATGTCATATTACTGACTAAAAAAACACCAGAAGTTCAATGAAGTAGATTAGAGGATGGAGAAACAACTCCAAACAACTTCAGTCACCATATCTTTGAAACAATTCACTGGAAGAAACATGGCCTTTTCAATAAATGATGGTGGAAAAACTGACTTTGCACATGCTAAAGATGAAAACTAGACCCCTGTGTATCACTATGCACTAAACTAAAATCAAAATGAAAAAAAAATGATCTAAATAAAACATCAGCACTAAATCTGTTGGATGAGATTCAGGATATCCTGAATCTATGGATAAGCAGGACTCTTGAAGACATAGGTATTGATAAAGATTTTATGAAATAATACAAAGAATCAAAAACTGAGATTTCAACCTATTAAAAAGATTTTTTTTACAGCAAACAATCAATAACAGAGTGAAGAGACAACTCATAAAGTGGGAAAAATTTACACCCAGTTGTTCCCCAGACAAAATAATTCTAACTAGAATACATGAAGTACATTTTTAAAACTCAGCCCTAACAACAAAGTTAAAGAGTGCATGTAAAAAATGGATATCTTGGTTGACTACATACTTCTCAGACAAAGGAATTAAAAATGACTTATACATATATGAAACAGTGTTCAACATCACTGGGTATTTGAGAGGCAAATTGAAACAAAACTAAGATTCCAACTCACCCCAGAAAAATATAGCTAACATGAAAAAATCAACTAGTTTATTTGCTATAGGCATTGAGTCTATTCCCACGTACAGAAATTTGATCAATTTCCTGTTTTATTTTGTTTTGTCAGAGATGGGTATTCCATTCCAGTTAGAAAAGCTGTATTTGGAAAAGCCTTTAATGGAAATTTTTCATACTTGATATCAGTCCAAAGCTTATAGGTACCTGAATTTAGCAAAATATTCCAATATAGTCCAATAGTCCATAATAGTGGTGGGTTATCAGCACAACTGGCAATTGCTAATCAACCTAGTGTCATGTTTTAGTAACTTCACAAAAATATAAATAAAGGACTGTTTTGTTGTGAAATGAAAGAAAAGAAATAATTATGTGTATATATATATATATATATATATATGTATTTATGTATATATGATAGGATAGATGTACAGCTACTTCCTCTTAGTTCACTGAGATAAGAAGGTATGCATTAATAATTTTTAGGAAAGATATCTGCATCTTGTCCTCTGAATGACTGTTATGAGGACAATATGTCACGTATTAATTATTATAACTATTCTACTAACCTGTTCTGATACTGTTTCATTGCTATTTTATGTTTTTCCTCATTAAAATGAATAAAAATTTAATAAAGAAATCAAGTAATAACAAATATTGGAAAAGCTCGGGTGGGGGGAGAAAGGAACTCTTCTCCATTGTTAAAGAGAGGTAGACAGGCATAACCACTGTGTTAATTGTTGTTGAAATTCCTCATAATACCTAGGATTAGGCATCCCATCTGATTCAGCTATTCCCTTTCTGACTATCTTTCCCAAAGAAATAGAATATCAATAGTAAATATGAAGAGGCACGAATATTACTCCATAAGCATCTGATGTCAAAGACTCTTTGGGAGCTATCGAGATTTCATTCATTACTTCATCTTTAGAGATATTGCTAAATATAGAAAGGGATAGAAATTGAGAGATGCATCTATCAGGTTGTACTTGGAATGAAGTTGCGGCTTAAGAGGGCCATATCCATCCACTGATATTAAATTAAAATTTCTCTGTGCCTCCATGTAGTAGTGTTTCTAGGCTTCATTGCCAATTGTAGCATATCCAACATTGTTTGACGAATGTTGAAGATTGCACTTAAACTAGTGCTATATTTTTGCTTATCATAGTTGTTTACATGGTTACATTGCATTTTCTTTGCTTAGGATGCATTCATGTAAAATACTCAAAAACAGATTCTTTGTAGGAAACCTGAACGTTAGAAATGTAAGTAATATGCAAAATGGAATTGCATTTAACTAACCAGAATATTTAACTACCAATATAATAGGTATTTTAGCAAGGTTTATTATTAAAGTATTTTATGAATTTGTCTCCTAAAATACTGGCATTGTTAATGTCTGAATAGCTTATTATAGTTATTCATTAGTTTAGGTCAAGCTTTATTACACTTGCCCATCCTGGAGTCTTGCTTTGGCTTGTGCAGCTACACTTAGTGCACTGAGCTGCAAAGCAAGAAGGGTATTTTCATGCTTCTTTTAACAGACTGTGTGCCTGGCAAAGAAACCTAAAACACAAAGCTAACAAAGACCATGTAAAATGATTGTCGTGCTCTGAAACTAATATCTTCCTAATTTTCTTTTAAAATAGAACTGTGATCGTCTAAAGCTGCTTAACCTTGTACTATTTTTATGTTCTTCATCTTTAAAACTAGACAACTGAAATGGATCAATGTTTAAGACAGAATATTTTCCACAAAACAAACTTTTCATAGGTAGTATTATTCAGAAAGCTCTTGGTTTTATAATATTTAGAGAAAAGTGGGGCTCCTCTAGCTGACGCTGACTGGGCGGAAGTGTAAGGACAGAACTTCAGCCCCGCTCCTCAGCTTTCACTTAGTTCATGTGGTCGATCCACATATGTCTCTCTTGCATCATACAGTGATAAACTATTTACATAAGATTGTGTGAGTCATTAACCTCTCAACTAATGTAGCGTAAGTTACATAAGTTACATACCATGGACATAAAATTTTAAGACACAAACTTGCTCCCAGAAGAAAGAAAATTTGAAAAGTAATCACTTTTAGCTCAATTCTATTTTTCTTTCCCAGTTTCCTGTGACTGAATCTACCTGCATAGTCTCAGTTACTTTTCTCATGACTGAGCTCAAATACCTGACACCTGAAGGTAAAGGAGAAAATAATTATTTGGCTCACAGTTTGTGGAGGGTTCAGTCTACAGCTGGATGGCTCCAAGACAGAATAGCATGGCAAAGGGGCATCGCAGAGGAGAAGCAGCACCTTCATGCAAGGCGAAGAACACCAAAGCAGAAAGCAGCAAGCCCCAGAGTAGCAAAGCAGTAAGCCATAAGCAACAAAAAATGACCCTAATTCCGTCTTCTAACTTGTTCAGCTGCACACCCTTAGGATGGGTAGTACTCATGTCCAGTGGGGGGCAGCCTTCATCCAGGCAGCGCACCAAGCATTGATGCCAGCATTGCATCCTTGATTTTAGCAGTGCCATGGATGCAACCTTCTCTGCAAAGTCCAAGCCATGACCACATGTGATTTTCAGGGGACATCTAGATACTAGCTATAACATGTATTTCTCAGCTAGATTTATTGCATTTTCCCTCATGCTTATCATTTATAATTTTAAGCCACTGTATAGAAATAAACTCAGACACCATAAGGCCAACATAAAAAATGATTGATATTCTCCAAGGATACTATATTTATAGCTTTGAAATCACAATTATGACATAGCTTACCACTGTACCTATTTCCTATACACGTATTCTGTCCAAAGAGCCCCTATTTCCTATGATTTCCTTCAAATTTACTAATTAAATTTCTCAGGGGATATTTATGCAGCAAAATGCTTCCCAAATAGTGGGATTACAGGGGCGATCCATCACACCCACCCTCAAATGTCTCAGTACAACTTGTCGTCAGGACTGGCATAGAAAACGGGATAAAACCTCAGCTGCTAAGTCTGCCTAAGCAGGGGCTTTAGTCCTTTAAGCTATCTGGCTAGCCCTAAGACAACATGGTTTTAAAAAATTCTCAAAGTCAAGGTTACTATTTAAATACTATATAATATTTATGATACTGTTTCATATATTAAAAGCTCAATCAATATTTTTTATCTGATGAAAAGATAAGAGGACCATGGTTTAAGGTATTATTTCTTTTTTTGAACTTTATTCATATACTCATTGAACACAGGTTTTCATTGGACACAGCTGGAACTCATAGTAATCTTCTTGTCTCAGACTATCCATTTCTGGTATTACATGTATGCAACAGGATGTCTGGTTTCGGTGATCTTCCTGGACCTGCATGGCATGTAATACCTCAGGAATTGAACTCGGGTCCTTGTGCTTGGCAAGCAGGTGTTTAGAGACTTGAGCTATCTCCCCAGCCCAATAGTATTGATCCTAAGTAGTATTTTCCAACCTTTTCTCTATACCAAGCTCTATTTTAAATTCCATACTATTATCTAGATAAAAAACAGTAGATGAATGAAATTGAAGTATTTGAAAATGATAACATATTGATTGTACAGTGAATAAAAATTTACCTACAATAATCATAGACGTGCTGGGCGTGGTGGCTCACGCCTGTAATCCCAGCACTCGGGAGGCTGAGGCAGGAGGATTGGTGCAAGTTCGAGACCAGACTGGGCTACGAAAGTGAGCTCAAGGCCAGCCTCAACTGCATAGTGAGACCCTGTCTCAAAGAGACAAAAAAAAAGAAAAATCACAAAAGTGATACTTTTTACTTTTCTGTTACTTCTACCCTGAGTTATAATTATAGTTTAAAATAGAAATGCGATTACCATTAAACTGTAAGCACTGTACAAAACAAACAATAATAATAAAGTTATTTGAAATGTACTAGTGACTTTTAAAGTTTACTTCTATGAATTGTTTACTTTTATATTCACTTGAAAAGACATGGCCATTCTTCCTGCAAAAGTGATTCCATCCAGAATAGGACACTCTCTGCCCCACCTACATATCTATTTTTGAACATTTTTTTTCATAAAGTAAAATAAATAAATAAAATAAATGTTTTAGTCTGATGAAGAAGGATGCTAGGTTGAGCCTGTAGGGATCCAAGATCAAAAGAGGTGCAAATCTTTTAAATAAAAACTGTAGTAAAATGCTGAATTTATCTTGATACACTTCATAAGTTCTGAGTCCTTTTGGATGTAAGAATTTCTCCAATCTGCAAAATTCATGCTGCAGAAGGCAATTTTATTCAAATCATAAATCTCTACTTCAACGTTTTAGAGTTCCCAATTATCCAAATATCCATTCCTTCAGAGATAATGTGCACTTGCTAAATGTTTCAAAAAATCCAATTTTAAACGTTACGTGTTGGAGTTGACAAAATATTAGGTTGAATACCTAATATCAATCGGGCCCTGATGCCAAAACACTGATGATTCAGAGCATTATTCACACTTAGGATGAGCATTTCAAATCATATCCCATGAAGTGTATCATTAAGATTTGTGTTCTACCTGAGAATATCAACCACTCTCTAGGTATATATTGTTATAATAAGCTTGCCAAGGAACTTCAAACTGAAACAGAAAATCTAAGCAATCAAACAAGATTTTTGTAAGACTGTATTTTCTTATAAATTTCACAGTAGAAATGATGAGTTTTTTTTTTTTTTCTGAGTCCCCAGGGTGTTTTTTGAAAATGCAAATAAAATGTCAAATATTCTGCTCTTGCTGGATATTTTATACCACTTTTCTCAGCTACTAGAAGACAGTGATCTCTTCCATGAACAACAATTCCCTCTCTTTTATTATCACTTGCAGATGGAGGTTATGAGCAGTATCATAAGGAAACAAAGTTAAATTTCTCCCAAAAGGAAACGTTATAGCAGGAAGGTCATTCTTTTCCTTGTCAGTGGCTCAGATCCCTGAGGGTGGTGTAGGGTTTTTTTTTCTTCACAGAAAGAACTGTTTCTAAGTGTTCCAGAAAAGACTGAAGGAAAACTTCTTGGGGAAATTGCATGGAACCCAAGGTAGTGTCTAAGAATTGTGAAAAAATGGTTAACAGTTTGCTCCTTAGGAGAATTTGTGTCAATTCAGTTTATAATTAATAGTTATTCATTATGTATTGCAGCTTTTCTTCTACAGATTTTCAGGGGACTTGCTACTTTCTTCAAACAGTCTAACTCAAGTGAATGTCTTTATTTTGCCTTACTGTTCTAAGCAACAATTAGAAAGGGAAAAGATGGTGTTCCCTGGAGATCCTTTACTTTTTCTGAAGAAAGTATTCAGTATTCTCTTTTGTGAAGCTTTCTGAGTAATTATTCAAATAAAATCACATATAATTTTTTTTTCCAGAAGTGCTTGATTTACTTGAAATCGAGGAAAAATTTAAAAGTTAGAGCATAATTGAGGCTGATTATTGTAATAAAGAGCCACAAACCTGGAGGACTGAAGCAACATAAATGTGTTACTCCACAGTCAAGCCTAGGAGTCTGAAGTTAAAATGCTGGTAAAGTCCTTTTAGGGGAAAGTCTGTCTGTTCCAGTTCTATGAGTTTCTTTTGTAGCTGCTATTCTTTGGTGTTTTTTGGTTTTTGAGAGGAAAGTTCAAATCTCTGGCCCTATTAATGTCTCTCAAAGTATTTTTTCTTTCTATGAACACACATATCATTTTTTGGTTAAGAGTGTACTGTATTTGACTATGTCCATATCTGTAACATCTGTAAAAACATTATTTTTAAATAGAAACACATTCTGGTGTTCAGAGAAGACACTGCTAAACTCATTAATGATGGACAGGATTATATAACTGGAAACATTAGCATTATATTTGTTTTTAAACTTGATAAAGCAGTAATTTGAACTGAGATTATATTTTCATAAAAAATATAGCAGTTTGTCATTTAATTTCCTCAATTAATTGTAGCTTTGTACTTTATTTTTTTTTGCCAGTATAATGGCATGATTTAGGATACAGAAACCATTTTTCTCACCTTGACTTAAGGCCATAATGGAAATATTAGCACAATATATTGGAGATTCTGGAAAAATAATATTTCTTTGCTAACTGATAAATTCTGTTGTAAATGGGTAAGGAGGAAGCTAAAAGATATATTTTAAACATGACTTTGGAAGAACTTCATTATATATGTTATATGAAAAATCAACAATAAGGAGTTGTCCAGGAATTTGGTTGACTTGCCTTGGTCACAGAAATGATACAACTGTCAGATCTTTAGCACTAGCAAGAAAAAGAATTTGAGCTTAAATATGGAGATTAGAGTTTTAGGTATCTTATTTTCCACATGCAGACATAAAGTGAAGATATATGTTTAAAATTATTTAAATTGCTAAGCTTCTGTTCTGAATTCATGTCTTTCAAAAAAAATTAGAAGCTCATCCTTTGCTCTCACAGACTAAATAATTCAAAAATAAATTCCTGAATCCTTGGTTTGCCATCTAGGACCCAGCCCTGGCATCAGCTGTGGAACCCTGCAGCAAAATTCCGTGCAGAAAGGTTAGTGGTCAAACACTGCCAGCTAATCCAGGAGATGAACATCTTGCTATAGGAGCACAGCAGGCTCACGTCCATGAGCTGCCGCAGAAGAACATGAGCACAGCAGACAGATCCAGCCAAGCACATCTGGACAAGAGCAAACTCTGAGACCCTGTCTCAAAAAGACAAAAAAAAAAAAAAAAAAAAAAAAAAAAAAAAAAAAAAAAAAAAAAAAAAAAAAAAAAAAAAAAAAAAAAAAAAAAAAAAAAAAAAAAAAAAAGCAAACTTGCTAGATTCAGACCCAAATTTCAGAAAGTGCTAATGGCATAATTTCACCAAAGTTGACACCAAAGGACAGAGTATAGTGTTATACAAAATGACAAAGAGAGACTAAGACATAATCTCAGACACCGAACTCACTCAGCACAAGGGCAGGAGATACTATCATAGAAGAAAATGGGACTCACATAGCTGAAATCTATGGATTAATGGCATCTGAAATAAAGAAATGAATGCAGAAATGTATAGAAGAACTCAGATCAGAAATAACCTCAGAGGTTAAAAAAAAAAAAAAAAGTAAATCTCTAAATTGATAGTGTCTGAAGTAAAAAGAAAATAGCAGAAAAGTATAGAGAAAATCAGATCAGAAATAACCTGTGAAGTCAAAAAGACATCTCTGAATTAACAGGATCTGAAGTAAATGAAAAACTGCAGAAAAATAGAGGAAATAAGATCAGAAATAATCATAGAAGTAAAAAAAGAAAGGATAAGTATAATGAAAAATTTAATAAATGTTTTTAAAGAAGACATTCATAAAGAAGTTAGAGGAGGATAGAAAAATGATGGAATCTTTGAATGAGCAATATAGGAAGGAAATAGATTGCATGAAGCAGTTTCAAAGAGATATACAGGAAAATAATATCTCAATCACAAGCTGGAAACATTGTATGAATGAAAGTGAAGATAGAGTTTCATATATTGAAGACACAATTTCAGCTAGTTAAAACATAAGAAAGAATGTCTTAAAACAACTTGGATGAAGGAAAAAAATAATTGAACAAGTTGAATATCTTTTGAAATTATTGAAAAAAATTCAAATAGTTGCAAGACAATGCAATAATTAATAACGTGAGATTAGTAAGCATCAACAAGAAAGAAAGAGTCAATGTAAATGACATAAAAAGAATATGGCCAGAAGAGATGGCAGAAGATTTCCCAAATGTGAGAAAAAAAATTGGCATTCAGGTAACTGAAGCATAGACAACTCTAAATAACCTCAACCCAACAAAAAATACACCTAGACATAGAATAGTCGAGATCCCAGAAATCCAGTAGAAGATTAATATACTAAAAAGCATGAGAGAAAAGAAACAGATCACATTTAAAGGAAAACCCATTAGTCTAACAGCAGATTTCTCTTCATAAGCCATGAAGTTAAGAAGAGCATGGAACAAAGTGCTTCAAGTCCTCCAAGAAAATAAAATTCAGCCCAGACTGCTACATCTGCCAAAAATCTCTTTCAAGTATGAAGGAGAATTGATATACTTCCATGACAAAGAACAAGTAAAGAATTTCATGGTGTCAAAGCCAAGACTACACAGACTACTAAAAACTATTCTAGAGAGGGACCTAAATAACACAAACTCCATGAGTGAGAACAGAAAGAACCCACAAAATAGGGTAACCAACTAAACACAGGAGAAAAAAAAAGGGTAAACAATAATAGGGAAAGGGCATGGAAATCATAAGTCAATACTTTTCAATTATAACCATCAAAATAAATGGACTCTATTCTCCAATTAAAAGAAATAGACTGGCACAGTGGATTAGGAAGCAAAATCCAACAATATTCTGTATACAAGAAACACATTTAACTCATAAAGAAATTCATAGCTTGAAAGTCAAAAAATTGAAAACAATAGAACATGGTCCAGCACCTCAGAAAATAGCAGTGGTAGCAATCCTTCTTGCAGATAGTCTGAAATTCAAAGCAATATTAATCAAATATAATAAAGAAGGCCACTAAGTCCTGGCTAGGGGAAAAATTCAAGATGAAGAAGTAATATTCATAAATATGTATGCACTCAACTCAGGAGCCCCCAGCTATATAAAACAAATCCTAATGGAAATGAAAAATGTAATATCCAATGACACCATGTTAACAGATGTCAACACCTTTTTATCCCAAAAACATAGATCAAACAGTCAAAAAAATTAGCAAAGAAGAAGCAGACCTGAATCAGAATCTTGAAAAACTGAATTTATTGGACATATACAGAGTGTTCCAACCAACCACTTCTGAATAAACATTTTATGCAGCTGCACAAGGGACATTTTCTAAAATAGGCAACATACTAATCCATAGGTCATGCTTAATTATTTATAAGAAAATAGAAGATTATCCCATTCATGTTATCTGACTGCAGTGCAATGAAAGTAGAAATAAATGGTAAAAGAATCCACAAGAACCCAGAAATACATGGAAATTAAACAACACCCTTCTCAGCAACAAGTGAGTCACGGATAAAATGAAACAAGAAATTTAAAAAATATGTACAATTTGAAGAAAATTCAAACATATCCTAGAGGAATTTATGGAATTCATTGAAAACAATTATTAGACAGAAATTTACAGCCTTGAATGCACACATTAAGAAAACCGAACAGGAATACATAAATGCTCTAATGCAGAACCTAAACTCTGTAGAAAAGGAATAGCAAACCAAACCAATAGCCAAAAGACGGGAGGAAATTATAAAGATTTGAGCTGAAATTAATTACTTTGAGACAAAGAAAACAAAACAAAGAATTCATGAATCAAAAAGTTGATTCTTTAAAAGATTAAATAAAGTTGACAAGCCCCTAGCTAACCTCATCAAAAAGAGGGAAGAAAAGACTCAAATTCAAGCAATAAGAAATGAAAAGGAAGAAATTAACACAAACCAAATAGAGATTCAGAAAATCATTAATAGCTACTTTGAGAACCTATACTCTCATAGAATTGAAGACACATATGAAATGGACAGAATCACAAGAAGGTACAATATAATAAAACTGAATCAAGAAAGCGTAAGAACTGTCCGTAACTACTATGAGGACAACAATATGCATTGTGTCAATCATTGCTAATGTGCTAATAACATGTTTTGATACTATTGTATTGTTATTACTTATTAAAAGCAATAAAAAAGCAGAGGAATGGGGAAAATGAATTAAGGTCTGTTACATGTAGGTATCAATTTCCTATCATGAATCTGATCAATGTAAGTGACAAATATATAGTAATAAAAATAAAATTAAAAAATAACAGCCAATGAAATACAAAATGCAATAAAAAAAACACCTACCACCAAAGAAAAGTCCAAGTCCTGATGGATTCTACAAGAAATTCATAAAAGATGTAATCCCAGTAATCTGCAAACTCTTCTGTGAGATTAAAAAGTGATCAGTCTTACCAAAATCATTTCTGAAGGCAAGTCATATGCTGATAACAAAACTAGAGAAAGACACAACTAAAAAAGAGAACTACAGGCAAATCTCTCACAATCATAGATGCAAAAATCCTTGCAAATAGAATACAGCAAATCATTAAGAAGATTATACATCACCAACAGGTAGGATTCATCTCAGGAATGCAAGGATGGTACAACATATGCGAGTCTATAAATGTAATACACTATATCAATAGAGCCAAATCCAAAATTAATATGATTGTCTGCAGTGATGCAGAAAATGCTTCTGACAAACTTTAACTATCATTCATATTTAAATTACTACACAAAACTGTAATAGAGAACCTCTACCTCAATTTGATAAAAGCCATCTATGACAGTCTGACAGCTAACATAATTCTAAATGAAGAACACCTGAACTCTTTTACTCTCATATCTTTTGAAAGACAAGGATGTATTCTATCACCACTATTATTCAGTATAGTTCTGGAATTGTTATCAAGGACCATTTGACAAGGGAGAGAAATACAATGAATAAAAACAAGTAAAGAAGAAGTTAAACTATCATTATTTCCAGATGACATGATAGTCTATATAACATACACAAGAAAACTCTGCTGAAAAGCTACTGGAATTAACACACAAATTCAGTAGCATAAACAGACACAAAGTCTACACTCAAAAATCTCTGGCTTTCCTATACACAGATCACAAACAAATGGAGAGACAAATTAGAGAAAAAAACACCTTTTACAGTAGCACAACAGAAAATGAAATACATAGGAGTAAATATAACTAAAAAAGCCAAGATCTATTCAATGAAAACTACAGTACTCTGAAAGAAGAGATCATAGACAATTTCAGAGAATGGAAAGATATTCCCTACTCTTGGATAGGAAGGAACAACATTAAGAAAATAGCTATACTCCCAATATTGTTATGCAGATTTAAGGAAATCCCTATCAAAATATGACCAACATACCTCACAGACCTGGAGAAATCATTCCTAAATTTTATTTGGAACCAGAAAACACCTAGATTAGCAAAGACAATCCTGGTCAACAAAGATAAGGTAGAATAGGGGGGATTACAATTTCTTACTTAAAATTACACTACAAAGCTACAGTAATAAGATCAGCACGATACTGGCAAAATAATGGTTCAACGAAATAGATTAGAGGATGCAAAGCAATTACAAACACACTCAGCCACTGTACTGACAAAGGGGCCGAAGCTGTTTACTGGAAGAAAGATAGCCTGCTTAATAAATGATGCTGGAAAAATTGGCTCTTTACATGCCAAAAATTAAAACCTGTCCCAGGTCTATAAACATTCATTACACTAAAGTCAAAATGGATTAATGATCTAAATATTAAAAGAGAAACATTAAATCTCCTGGAAGAGAAAGTAGCAGGAAATCTTGAAGACATCAGGATAGGTGAAATTTCATGGACAAAACTCATGATGCCTGTATGCCACTTGAAAGAATCAACAAACTGGCACCTTTTTTTTGCAGAGAAATTTTTGCAAGTCAAATTAACTACTAACAGAGTAAAAATATAACCCACAAATTTTGAAAAAAAAATTAAATAATTATTATTCAAACAAATGTCTTCTATTTGCAATTTATAAAGTACTAAAACACATTATGATCCCAAAATTCAAAGACCCAATCCAGAAATGGGGATCTGAGATGAACATACACTTCTCAGAAGAAGAAATACAACGAGCCTATAAACACATGGAGAAATGCTCCACATCACTAGCCATTTGTGAAATGCAAACTAAAGCAACACTTTGATTCCATCTCACCCCAGAAAAAATGGCTATTATAAAGAAATCAACGAAGAACAAATGTTAGAGAGGCTGTGGGGAAAAAGAAATAATTCTCCATTGTCGGTAGGAAAGCATAATGGTGCAACCATTATTGAAATCATTGCGCAGACTCCTGAAAAAAACTAGAAGTGGAGGCCTATGCCCAGGGCCTCTCTGGCAGAGTGTGCTCCCTTGTGCCAGCCACCAGAACCTGATCCCCGCCCACCCAAGCTCACCAACCTGGGCCTGTGCCCAGTTAAGAACTTTCTATTGGCATTCACCCCAGCGAGGTCAGTCACCAGACCTCTGACCCTGCTTGCCCACACTGACATTTGCGAGCAGCAGCCAATTTCAGCAAGAAGAAGCTGAGCACAATAGCCAGATCCAACCAGCCACATGTAGAAGGGATCAAGACTGGTGGATCCAGACCCAAATTTCAATAGGTGCTAACAGCATAACTTCAGCAAAGTGCAGAGATCATAAAAAATGACAAGAGAAGAAGCAAGGTTCAATCTCAGTTCCCAAGTAACTCAGAACAAATACAAGAGACAGTGCTATTAGAGAACACAGGAATCATGCAGGCTAAATCATTGAATTGGTAGCACTTCAGGTACATAGACAAATGCAGAAACGTATAGAACACAGATCAAAGATACCATCTGAAGTAAAAAAGGAAATACGTGAATTAACTGAATCTGAAGTGGAAAAAGAACTACAGAAACATATAGAGAAATTCAGACCACAAATAAACTCTGAAATAAAAAAAGACTTCTATAAATTCATAACATCTACAGTAGGGGAACAACTGCAGAAAGGTAAAGAGAAGATCAGAGTAGATATAATCCCTGAAGTAGGGAAAGGATAACTATATTGAAAAACTTAAATGCCACTAAAGAAGGCATTCATAAAAAAAATTAGAGGAGAATAGAAAAAAAGATGGATTCCTGGATTGAGAAATACAGGAAAGAAACAAATCACATGAAATAATTTGAAAGAGGTATATAAGAAAATAAAATCTCAATGACAAGCTGGCCAGATGAATGAATGTGAGCATAGAGTTTTGGATTTTGAAGACAGAGTAGCAGCTAGTGAAAAGGTACAAAAGGATTTTTTAAAAACTACTAGGTGTAGGAAAAAATAATTCAACATCTGCAAGATGATGCAAAAATGAACAACCAGATATTAATAGGAATCAACAAGAAATAAAGACTCAAAACAAAGGATATAAAAAGAATATGGGCAGATGTCATAGGAGAAAACTTCCCAAATATGAGAAAACAATCTGAAGTTCAGGTAACTGAAGCATACACAACTTCAAATAACATCAACATAGCTAAAAACACACCAAGACATGTAATAATCAAGATCCCAAAAATCCAGCAGAAGAATGATATACTAAAAGCTGTGAGTGAAAAAGAATCAGAGCACATTTAATGGAAAACCCATCAGAATAAATGGCAGATTTCTCTTCAGAAACCGTGAAGTCAAGAAGAGCATGGAGCAGAGTGTTTGAAGTCCTCCATGAAAACAAATTCTAGCCCAGACTGTATTCCCTGAAAAATTCTCTAAAGAATGAGGGAGAAGTGAAATACTTCCACGACAAGGAGCACTAAACAATTTCATGATGTCAAAGGAACCCTACAGAGACTACTAAAAGGTATTTTAGAGAGGGACCAAAATGTCCTCAACTCCACAAATGAGAACAGAAAGAATCCACAAAATAGGGAAGCCAATTAAACACAGGAAAAAAAAAATGTTAAACAGGAGCAAGTGAAAGACATGTAAACTGTTAGTCAATACATTTAAATTATAACCATCAATGTAAATGGACTCATTTCTCCAACTCAAAGAAATAGACTGGAAGAATGGATAAAGAAATAAAAACAGCAATATGCTGTACACAAGAAATGCACTTAGCTCATAAAAGAAACACACAGTCTAAAAGTGAAAAGATGAGAAACAATACTACATGCCCCCGCACCACAAAAAAACACAGGGGTAGGAAACATGGTTGCAGACAGTCTAAACTTCAAAGCAAGACTGATCAAACAAAATAAAGAAGGCTACTACATACTGGTTAGGGGAAAAATTCAAGACGAAGATGTAACACTCATAAATATATATGCACCCAGCACGGGAGCACAAAGTTATATAAGACAAATCTTAATGGACATGAAACATCTAATATCCAATATTGCCATCTTAATAGGAGACATCACACCCTTTTATCCCAAAAAGATAGGACAAGAAGACAAAAAATTAGCAAAGAAGTAGCAGAGGTGAACCAGAACTTGGAACAATTAGACTTGGTGAAAATACACACAGTGTTCCACCCAACTACTTTTGAATACAACTTTTTTTCAGCTGCACATGGGAAAAATTCCAAAGTAGAACACTTACTAGTACCTAGGTCATGCTTAAGTATATGCAAAAGAACAGAAATGATCTAATGCATATGATCTGACCACAAACAGTGAAAAGGAAACCACAAAACCGCAGAAATACATGGAAATTAAACAACACGTTTCTCAGAAACCAGTGGGTAACAGATGAAATAAAAGAAGAAATTAAACAATATCTAGTTTTTAATGAAAATTCAAACACAAGCTACCAGAATTTATGGCATGCAATGAAAGCAATTCTTAGAGGGAAATTTATAGCTCTAAACTCACACATTAAGAAAACAGATGGGAACAAATAAATACTTTCAGGCAGCACCTAAACTGACTAGAAATGGAAAAGCAAATCAAATCAAAAGCCCAAAGATGGCAGTAAATTATAAAGATTAGAATAGAAATTAATTCAACTGAGACAAAGAAAACAATAGAAAGAATTAACGATCAAACAGTTGGTTTTTGGAAAGATTAAATAAAATTGATAGCTGGGCATGGTGGCTTATGCCTGTAATCCTAGCAGTCATGAGGCTGAGGCAGGAGGATCAGTGTGAGTTCAAGACCAGCCTGGGCTATAAGAGTGAGCTCAAGGCCAGCCTGAACTGCATAGTAAGACCTTGTATCAAAAAGCCAAATAAATAAATAACTATAATAAAATTCATAACACCAGAGTTATGCTCATCAAAGACATGAATGGACTCAAATTCAAGCAATAAAGAATGAAAATGGTAAAATTACTACAGACCCAGGAGATATTCAGAAGATAATTAATATCTACTTTGACAATCTTTACTACCACAGAATTGAAGACACAGATGCAATTGGTAGGTTCCGAGAAAAGTACAAATTATGAAAACTGAATCAGGAAGACATAAGATCTCTCAACCACCCAATACTGGTCAATGAAATACAAAATTTAATTAAAGGCCTACCGAGAAAGAAAAATCCATGTCCTGGTGGATTCACCACTGAAATCTACAAGAATTTTACAGAAGACATAAGCCCAATACACCTCAAACACTTCAGTGAAATTGGAAAGGAAGCAGTACTCCCAAAATCATTCCTATAGGCAAGTATTACCCTGTTACCAAAAACAGAGAGATGCAACTAAAAAGAAAACCTCTGGCCAATTTCTCTCATGAATATAGATGTAAAAATCCTCAATAAAATCCTTGCCAATAGAATACAGCAAATTATCAAGAAGATCATACACCATGACCAGGTAGGATTCATTTCAGGGATGCAAGGATGATTCAAATCTATAAATGTAATACACTATATCAATAGAGTGAAAAGCCAAAAATCGCATGAATGTGTCAATTGATGCAGAAAAGGCTTTTGACAAAGTCTAACACTTATTCATGTTCAAAGTCCTACAGAAAATTGGAATAGCATGCCTCTACCTCAGTCTGATAAAGGCCATCTATGACAATCCAACAGCTAACAATTCTAAATGGGGAAAAGCCTAAGTTTCTTGTTTTCAGATCTGGTACAAGGCAAAGATGTCCTGTGTCAGTACTGCCATTCAGTATAACTCTGCAAACATTAGCTACAGCCATTAGACAAGAGAAATGAAAGGAATAAGAACAGGTAAAGAATTTAAATTATCGTCATTTACAGATGACAGGATGATCTACTTGGAATGCCCAAAACATTCCACCTAGAAGCTACTAGAATTAACACACAAATTCTGTAGTGTAGCAGGATACAAAGTCAACACACAAAAGTCAATAGCATTCCTCTACACAGACAACAAACACAATGAGAGAGAAATTAAAGAAACAATATATTTTACAATAGCCCTGATGAAAATAAAATACTTGGGAATTAATCTAACTATAGAAGTAAAAGATCATCTCAATGAAAAAAAGAGATCTTAGAGGATTTCAGAAAATGGAAACATATTCACTGCTCTTTGGTAGGAAGGACCAACATTGTGAAGATGGCCATACTTCCTAAGTTGTTGTACATATTTAATGCAATACCTATCAAAATGCCACAAACATACTTCATAGACATGGAGAAATCTTTCCTAAAATTTACCTGGAACCAAAAAGACCTAGAATTGCAGACAATCCTTGTCAACAAAGAGACAGCAGGAGGCATTACAATTCCAGACCTAAAATTATACTACAAAGCTACAATGATAATATCCGCCTGATATTAGAAAAGAACATAGACCTGACCATCAGTAGGGTAGGCTAGAAGATGAGGAAGCACATGCAAAAATTGTCAACCACCTTATCTTTCACAAAGAGGCCCAACATGCTTACTGTAAGAAAGACAGACTCTTGAACAAATGATGGTGGAAAAACTGGCTTTCCATATGCCGAAAACTAAAACTTGAACCTGATCTATCACCACATACTAAACTAAAGTCAAAATGGAATAAAGATCTAAATATAAAAAGAGAAACATCAAATCTCCTGGAAGAAACACTGGGAGAAAATATTGAAGTTATTGGGGTAAGCAAAGAATTAATGGACTAAAATCAAAATGCATGTTTAACAGTTGAAAGCATCAACAATTAGAACCTCTTCTGGCTAAGAACTTTTTTTACCTCAAAAGAATTTACCACCAGAGTGAAAAACCAACCCACAAACTTTGAAAAGATTTTAACTAATAAGCATTCAGGCAAAGGTCTTCTATCTAGAATTTATAAAAACAAAATACAATACAATCTCAAATATCAAAGACCCAATCCAGAAATGGTATCTGCGATGAACACACACTTTTCAGAAAAAGAAATTCAACAAGCCTACAAATACATGAAGAAATGCTCCACCTCGCTAGACATTCGTGAAATGCAAATTTAAACACTTAAATATCATCTCAGCACAGATAGAATGACTTTCATAAAGAAATCAAGTAACAACAAATGTTGGAGAGACTGGAGAAAAAGGAACCTTTTTACACTGCTGGCGGGAATGCAGACTGGTGTAACTATTATGGAGAGCAGTGTGGAGAGTCCTTAAAGAGCTAGAACTCAAAGTTCTATTCAATGCAGCTATCCCTCCTCCAGGAAATTTTCTCGGAAGAACTATAAACATCATACCATAGTGATATTTGTGCTCCTATGTTTATAGATGCACAATTTGTAATACCTAAATCTTGGAAACCGGGAAAATGCCCATCACCTGAAGAATGGTTGAAAAAGATGTGGTATTTTTATACAATGTAATATTACTCACCTATAAAGAATGATAAATTAGAAGATTTCATATACAACTGGATGTACATTGAACATGTACTCATAAGTAAAATAAACCAGACCTGCATGTGTAAATATCTTATAGCCTCCAGAGTGGAAGATCTCAAAAGAAGAATTAAAAATGGAAAGGCATAACACAGCTTAATGGAAATCAAGGACTTAAGGGCTAAACAATGAAGTGACTGCAAGCAGAAATGACAGGAAGTATGCCAGGACAAAGCCATCAACTTATATACACAGGTTGCATTAGATGGCAGTCCTAGGAGCCTCCAAAATGTTTTTGACACTGAGAATATCAGTGCGTAACAGTAAAAATATGCTTGGAATGTCTTCATTCTGGCCTTTTAGATGTGTGCTGCTTTGAATATAATTCAGTTAGTATTATACTCTCTCTCAAGTAAATGGTTGGTTTACAAGAAAACAAAAAAGGTTATTAAATGAGAGTAAGAGACAAGGAAAATGCCATAAGATTGACTGGCTACAATTTTGTATATACCTAGATTTCTAAATGTGTAAAAATGTGTAACTGCTTTTATCACATTCTATAGAGATCTATTGGGATATCAATGATTGATAGAATATACCTGTTCCAAATTAATTGTAAGATGCTCCATACTCAGAAAGACAGTGATGTCATGATCAAGTTCCTATGTTATAGAATGATAGTATCTCTAAGCTTTTCATCTGGCATGTCAAGAATATAAGTATACAGACCAAAATTTAGAGAAAAAGAAAAGCTACAAAGATAGTCAATATTTGGGCCCTAGCCCTTCAAGGTCAGTGAGGACTCAGGACATAAGAGAACCTGTGCTATATTATCCTATAACTCAGTGGTTTCCCAGATTTTCTGTTCAAGGAGATTATGGGGCTACAGAGGAGAGGTACTGAAGATATATAGTGTGCCAAAGGAGAGTCACTTGGAGAGAAACGATTCTCTCAGGCTTTCACAGAGAGCAAACTCATCAAGCAATGGCGGTGACTCACCCAGGTGGCTGACACGGACAACAATCCCACACAGCACTGTACATGGTTTCAAAGTAAATCGTGAATTTGATTGACCTTGGGAGATAAAAAGTTACATGTTTTGTTGTACTGGTCTTACATTAACTTGTCTTTACCCACCCAGATGAAAAGTTTAACCACGAGGCATAAAATGTAAAGGTATATATTATTGTGCTGAGCTCTAAAAGTCTTAAATAAACAGCTTGCAAGATTGCTATTTTTTCCAGTAACCCATGGCGATTATGGAACATCGAATTATGTATACAGCTACTTTCTATTAGTTCATTAAGGAGAAATTTGGTTGTACCAATAATGATTTGAAAAATTATAACATCTACACCATGTTCTTTGTATAATATAGAAGGACAACAATATGCATTATATCAAATATTGAAATGTACTACTAATGTGTTTTGAAACTGTCACATTGTTATACATTGTTATTTCTCATTAAAAGTAATAAAAACAAAATTCTAGGACTGGGAATCCAATTCAATCTAGCTATATCCCTACTGGGAATCTTCCCAAAAGAGCTGCAAACATCATATCATAGTAATGTCTGTGCTGCTATGTTTATAGCATAACAATTTGTGATATGCAAATTGGAAACAACCAAAATGTCCATCACCTGAAGAATGGTTGAAAACAATTTGGTGTATTTATACAGCGGAATATTGCTAAGATATAAAGAATGATAGGGGCTGGGGAGATAGCTCCGTGGCACAAGTGTCTGCCTGGCAAGTGCAAGGTCATGAGTTTGAACCTCAGTCCCACCAAAAAAAAAAAAAAAAAAAAAAAAAAAAGAATGATAAACTAGAAGACTTTATGTGGTTGTTTCTTGAACATATTCTCATAAATGAAATAAAGAAGATCTACATATGTAAGCATCATGTAGTCTACCTAGTGTAAGAAATCAAAAGAAGAAATTAAAATGGAAAAGTATAACACAGCTAAATGGAAGTCAAGAATGTAAGGTTTAAGCAGTGAAGAGGCAGCAGATGAAAAAGTTAGGAAACATGGCAGGGACAAAACTATGCACTTATGCTCGGAGGATGAATTAGGCAATGGTTCTAAGACTCTCCGACAAGATTTTGACAATAAGGATATTAATGTGTAATACTAAAACCATGCTTCAACACCTGTCCTTCTTGTCTTTGAGATGTGTGTGGCTTCCACTGTCACTTCAGTTACTGTTATACTCTCAGCTAAATGTTTTTTTTTTTTAAAGTTAATAAAAGAGACTAAGAGATAAGACAAAGTGCTATATGATGGACCCACAATTTTGTATATAGTTAGATTCCTAAATTGCTGTGTAAAAATGTGCAACATTTTTATCACATTATATAGGGATATATTAGAATATGAATGACTGATGGACAATATCATTTCCACATTAAGCCTAAGGCATTTGCTTTCAGAAATGTTAAGGTCAAGCACCTATGTTGTGGGTTAATAGTATCACTAAGCTCCTCTTCTGGAGTGTTAAGAACTTTTTTTTTTTTTAATTTTCGGGACAAGGGTTTGAACTCATGACCTTGTACTTGCCAGGCAGGCACTTGTGCCATGGAGCTATCTCCGCAGCCTAGAACTTAATTTTGCAGACTGAAAAATTAGAGAAAAAGAAGGGCTACAAGGGGCCTTCAAGGTCAGTGACCATTGAAAACATAAGAGAACTTGTACTGTAACATCTTATAATTCAGTGGTGTCCCACATTTTCTGTTCAAAAAGATTATAAGCCACAGAGGAAAGGGATCGATGATGTATGCTGTGCCTAAGAAAAGTGACTTAGAGAGAAAATATTCTCTAAGTCTTTCACAGACAGCAAATTGGCCATGACTGATCCAGACAGCTGACACTGACAAAAGTTGTACAAAATTCTGTACAACGTTTTAAGGTAAATCATGAAGGGATTCAACTGACCTTGTCAGATAGAAAAGTTGAATGATTTGTTGTATAGGTCTTGCTCTAACTTGGCCTTAATCATATAGCAGAAAAATTTAATCATGAGACATAAAAAGTAAAGCCAGATAAGTATACTGAGGTATAAAAGGCTCAATCAAGTCAACAACTTTCGTCGATGCCAGTTCTGCTGATAACCAACTACTACGATGGAATATTGGACTATGCATACAAGTACTTTATCTTAGCTGAATGAGAAGAAATATTTGTAAAATTAATGTTTAGAATGGTTATCATGCTAGCATCTTGTACTATGAACAACTATCAAGACAACTATATGCACTATATTAAATATTGTGATTGTCCTACTAATATGTTTTGAACTGTCTCATTGTTATTTCTTCTTAAAAGTAATAAAATTATAAAAACATACTTATCACTATTATATATGAGTTATACTTATCATGTGATAGTTTATAATTTCATATTTGTATAGAAGTTGATGCTTTATAAAGAGACATAACAGCATTTAGGATGTTGATTTATATATCCATTAGCTTCTCAGATAATACAAATATTATTTTTCTTTCTTGAGATATGATATCTTGTTGAGACGTATATCTGTCAATAAGTGAAATAAGTCACTTCAAATCCTAGAAATTCCATATTGTTAGTCTTATGTCTAGGTTTGCCTGCATTTTCAGAGAATAATTTTCCTGTTTTTTAATTTTTCTTTTTCTAGAAGTATTTAATTGTCATTCACCTGTTTCTTTTTGGGGAAATCTTATCATTTTAGACTGTGACTTAGAACTTTTTTTTACTGAGAAAATTTTGATTCTAGTACTTATTTTCTTCTCAAATACATACTTTACAGAATCAGTCTTCACTGAGCTTATATCTCAACTCTCATGCTTGGATTTCTTTTTATTGAACATATTCTTTCACTTTTAAGTCCACTGGCTTCTTAGTTCTCAGATAGAATTATTTTATTTATTTTTTTATTTTATTTTATTTTATTTTTTTGTCTTTTTGAGACAGGGTCTCGCTGTACAGTTCAGGCTGGCCTTGAGCTCAGTTTTGTAGCCCAGGCTGGTCTCGAACTCTCACCGATCCTCCTGCCTCAGCCTCCCGAGTGCTGGGATTACAGGCGTGCACCACCACACCCGGCTCAGATAGAATTTTTTATATATAGTGGGTTTATGGGTGGTAGACTGTTGTTTTTAACTTCAGAATTATTGAGTCTTTCCTGTCACATCTATTTGTGGTTACATTTGTTTAATAGTTTGCAAGTAGATGATTATAGCACTATTTTGCCTTGAGTATGATAGTGCACAGCATTCTAACATGCAGATGAAAAGCTCACAAAGTTCAAATCTTTTATGAATATATATATATATATATATGACTAATACCTTTTATTTTATTTTATTCATTTTTATTTTATGAATTTAGGACAGGATTTTTAGTGTGTGCAGGGCTTCACAATGTAGATTGGACTCATAGTGATTCTCCTGTTTTCAGTCTCCCAAATGCTGGGTTTACGAATGTCTGCCATTACACTCATTCTCAATGGCCAGTCTCAGCAGAACCCAGGGGCAAACAGCTTTCAATGGGGGAACACTAAAAGCAATAAACAAGGCCAGGGACATGGTGCAGAGGCATAAGCACCTCTCTGAGGAGCTCAAAATCCTTAGTTTGATTCCTGGTACTGAAGGAAAAAAAAAAACGCAAAAATATATAAACAAAAAATGGTTCTGAAGGAATCTTCTTTTTTATTATCAGGGTTTCTAAAAAGTCTACAAAGACATCCCAGATATTGAATAGATCATTTTATTGTGAATATGTCGAAGATATATTTCTGTGCTCAGAAATTTTATAAAATCTTAGTTTCTTCATCATTTTTCCTTTCTTTCTTTCTTTCTTTCTTTCTTTCTTTCTTTCTTTCTTTCTTTCTTTCTTTCTTGCTTGCTTGCTTGCTTGCTTGCTTGCTTGCTTGCTTGCTTGCCTTCTTGCTCTCTTGCTTTCTTGCTTTCTTGCTTTCTCGCTTTCTCTCTCTTCTTTCTTTCTCCTTCCTTCCTTCCTTCCTTCCTTCCTTCCTTCCTTCCTTCCTTCCTTCCTTCTATTTGCATCTCCTATTAGATGGAACATAAAGGATCTGGATAAATCCAGTTTGGTTTCCAGTGATTTTGCCCCTTGACTCCCTCCAAAAGCATACACACAGTTATTTATACCATAGCTCAAATTTATCTTTCTTTCTTTGCTCAAATTTATCTAATGATCATGGTATTTAAGTGTATCTACTTATGTAATTTCAATAATAGTGTTCAATTTTGAAAATTTGTTCCTTTTTCTTTTTCATTTTCTTGGAAGCTGTTTTAACTTCCAGGATATATTTTTAAAAAATCTTGAAGAGAATAATTTTTTTTTCTCTCAAGGCTTTAATTTCTTCCATAATCATGAGTCTGTTTCACCAAGCAACGTAAGTTCTCCACCAGCCACGCGCTTGCTCATACTCACTTAGTAAGTCCATGTTGCATGTTTAATCCTGTACATTTCCCCTCCCATTTGTTAGAGGCTGTGACAAAGGCACTAAAGGTTAGTACTTGAGTGAAAGGAATGGATATTTCTTCCAGGCCAAACATTTATTTATTGGTTGATGAGCTTGCTTTTTTCCCACTAAAATAATAAAGCAGTGTTTCAAATAATAAAATTATCGTTTAATATTTTCTAGCATTTTATAATCCATCATATATATATTGATATTGATATCTTTTTTTTTGTTTTTGTATTTTAGGATGTGTCTACACTGACAGGGTGTTCAAGGTCTCACTACTAGATCAGACTCTCACTGATCCATCTATTTACAGCCTCTCTACAGCTTGGATTACAGGCCCTCACCACCATGCCCAGTCTCAATTGCCTTCCCAGTATGCCCCAGGAGCAAAGCCAGAATAGAAGCTTGGGGATTAAACTCCAGGCCCCTGCACCTGCTTGCAGGTGCTTTAATCCGCTGAGCATTTGACCAGTCCTCTTATATCTTCTAAATTATAGACTGGGTTGCTAGATTTCCCAAGCAGTCCCTTTTGCTTCTGACTTAGATTAAGGATTCTGAGCCCTCCATATTTGTGGGCTGGATGTATCAGTAGCAAGACTTCATTATTTTTCTTAAGTGCATGGGAAATGATTAGGCCTAAGAAAGCTCACCCTTGACACCCACATAAAGAATTCCACATTTAGAGTTTCTCATTCTCATTTGTAGGTATCACTTTTAATTTATGTTTATTTCAATGAATTTTGAAAGAAAAGTGAGATGATAGATACAAAGTAAGTCTATGTGCATTTTAGGAATGGGTCAACTTTTTTATCTGTTGGTTATATTTTTTTCTGTACACTTCATTTAAACTTTGTGACAAGGAAATTTGAGAGGCTACATTCTACTCTTTTAACTGTTCTTATTGGTACATTCTTACAATTCATAATGAATACATTTGTTTTAGGGAATCAGTACATACAGATTGCCTCTTAATTATTTTTCTTCCCTTTCTCCTTCTCCACATGACATTCTTGTCCATTTTCTTTTGAGATTTTTGTTTGTTTGTTTGTTTTTGTTTTTGTCTTTTTGAGACAGGGTCTCACTGTGAAGTTCAGGCTTTTGTAGCCCAGGCTGGTCTCGAACTTGCACCGATCCTCCTGCCTCAGCCTCCCAAGTGCTGGGATTACAGGTGTGCTCCACCACACCAGGATTCTTTTGAGATTTTAAGGCAGGAGGATAAAGGGTTTGAGACCAGCCTAGGCTTAATTTCTCAGTTATTTTCTCATTACTGAGAAAAAATACCCAAGACCTATGGGCAACTGTAGAAAGTTAGCTTACAGTTTGTAAAGGTATCAGTCCATATTCAGGTGGCTTTAAGGAAGGTTCATATGGAAGAACTTGATTGCAGAGAAGAAACACTCCTTCACGAGGTAGATCAGCAGAAGGCAGATATTAGCAAGCAGCAGCAGTATCATAAACCATAGCAAGCCTTCTTTGTGTTCCTTACATTCCATCCAGCCTACCTGCCTTTAGGTGGGTAGCATTCACTGTAAGAGTGGGGCACTCTTGATCCCAGTATTCCACAGTCTAGATCGACGCACCACTGAGAATCCCCACTCATGACTATATTGGGTTTGGGGGCAACTGATGACACAGGCCATAACAGTCTGTCATAACCTTTGTGTTCAAACTAGATTTTACTGTTGTAATTTGTGTTCCAATAAATTTTGTTTGCACATTTTTGACACAAATTTCAAAGACAATGAGAATAAAAAATAAAATATATAGAAGTTATGAAACTTGATCCCACATTTTGAATCTAGTCACATTTTGTATTGGATCTATTTCTAATAAAATCTGAATTGCATAGCAGAATATGTAGAATTCTGCCTGATCATTTACAACCACATTAGTTCACGATCTCCTCTGTTTCATTATCTCAACTTGTTCCTAGTGAAGTGTTACAAAAATGATCAAAATTCACTGTTTGCCATACTCTGAAATTGTGTCCCTTAACATAGACTTTTCCTGTGTTATGAGAGTTAGTCTTCTGTACAGGCATCAACCAAAACAGCTTTGATGCTACCTGGTGACATGTGCTAGTAGTTTATCAAGTAAATGACTACTTGAATTCTCAAAATCTAGTAAAATTCTTCAGCTATAAGGTGGACACTAATACTATTAACCTTATGCTCATAGTTAGGAATAAGATATTGAGATAAATCCTAATCATCATCATGAGCACTTAGCACTCTATAAGACAATTTAAAAGGAATCCTAAACATACGAAGAAGTGGCAATAAATGGAAGAATAACAAAACATTTGAGTAAAATGAACTCCACTTCAAAAGGAATTCTCACAGATGATAATGAGTCTATTTGATTCTGTAGTCAGTTACCTCCTATTAAAGATTTTCTTTTGTATCATAAAATGAAAAAAAATCAATATGTCTTTACTGTATCTCATTGCATTTTTTTCTGATCATCATTGGCATTTATTGGACTCATCTTGTCTATAATGAAAAAAAAATTGTCTGCTCAACACTGCCTTTAATTTGTTTTAGGATTTCCGAAACTATTTGCATCAGCATTAAATCTTTGAATAAAATCTTTCGTCACATGTACTGCAATGGAATATATACCTGTACTGAGTCAGATACAGAACACTCGTCTCTTTATTTAAATGGCTTTTGTGTCTAGAGGGCCAGAAAGCCATGTGGCTTCCCTGGAATACTTGTACCCTTTTATTCCTTGTACATTTTGCTGATCAAGTTTCAGTGGATTGCATTTGCTGTTACATGAAATTAAGGAGGAACTGAAAATAGTTTGATAAATAAAAATGATATCTTTCAATTTTAATGCTCATTGTTCTTCAATGTGTGTGTGATAGAAATAACTAGATAAGGCTCCAAAATACATCATTTGATATGAGCTACCAGGTAAGAAAGGTCATAATTAGGTAAGGAAAGAAACAATAGCACTTTAAGGAATAATACTTCAGGTTCAGTCTTTGGAAGGAGAATTGAATCCCCAGAGTACAAGTGATGCCAGGAGTGGTTTTATGTACTGACTATGAGAGATACAGAGATGCCAAATTCTTAAATAAAAATATAATCAGGCAATAAAAGGGTGCTGCTTTTCTCTTTTAGATATTTAAATGAATTTTTAAAATTCTAAAATACATATGACTAAAATTTTTAAGAAGTTACAAGTAACCTTTTCATTTAAAACCTTAAAACCAATTTCACACACAATTTAACTTTAAAATAAGACTATTCTTAATCTACAGCAAGAAAAATAATTCAAATAACATAGAGTTCATAAAGAGGTCATTTTCTATTCTGTTAAATGCAAGGTCTTGTTAGAATATACTATCACACAATTTCTAGTCTAGAAAGGACACGAGGAGGTCATCTTCATTTCCTTATCATCACACAGGATGCCTCTGAAATTACCTCAGAAAGGTTAGATCCATCCTGCTCTCGACCTCTTGAAAAGTCGCTGTGCCTTCTTTTCCCTTCCTTTACTCTACTTCTTTGCATTTTCCCACTTTATACTATGAGCCTGAAAGAATATTTTAAATTCTACCTTTAATAGTCATCTGCAGAAAAAAAAATGTTTAAAAAGAGGGAGCATTCTTTCCCCTGGAAGTTTATACTCTTAATTGTTTTTATCTTTCTTCAAGATCATGCAAATATGTTACAGAGACTAAAGGATTTCTCTGTCTTTAAGAATACTCTTTGTTTAGTTTTCTCTTACCCAGGGCACTTTCCTCCCAAGAGATAATGTCTGGGAAGCCTGCAGGTAGATACTGCAAGCCATGTACCATGCATGCGTCAGGTACAGTAACAGGCTCTTTTGGGTATGCTCTTAATTTTAATATGATTATTTAGTGTATCAGTTATGTTTTACTCACTTGGACATAATAACTGATATTCAATTTTTGTTTCAATTTTTGTTTTATTTTAATAGAATAAAACAAAATAAATAAATAAATAAATAAAATTAATAGAATAAAACAATTAAAACAATCATACAAAATTCCAAAACAAGATATTAGGAGACTAAGAATGGTTAGTATATTACTTGCTGCATTCTTCTAAGTAGTTACTGAGATTATGAGTTAGAGGCAGGAAAAATTGATCAAACATATAAGCACAAACATTTCCTTTCAATGAACCAATAGAAATTAGAAGTATACCTATCTTAATTATCTTGTATTTCTATAAAATGGAATAATATTCAGCTCTAATGAAGGATAAATGTAGGACTTTTACAGGATAATGCATGCAATTTGCGATGACACTCATAAGTGAAATAATTCGACCTGCAAGTGCAAACATCAGACTATCTCTCAGTATAACATGTGTGATCTCTAAGGTTTAAAGTTATTCATCATGCTATTCTTTTAACTTTCCTCTAGGCTTGATGATCTTCAGCCCCCAAAGCTTGGAAAAAGTAGTAATACACATGAAAAGCACACATAGATACATGGACGAAATGTGATGGCAGACATCAGCTATTTGGAACATGATACTGTGGATAATCTTCAATGTTTTTAATGGATGAAGGCTGACATTGAGTGTTGAGTCACAGACAGCAAGTGCTATGTATTTGTGTGTATATATGTGTTCATGTGATTCAAAGAAGAGGTGTAATTTGCTTTATACTTTGAGGGCATTCAGTCTACCATGAATAGTTCCCAAGAAGAAACATCACAAGAAGGGAGTCCACAGCATAACACTCCTTAGGTCACTGTGACTAGGGAGGAAAGCAAGAAAACAGTGCCAGAGGAGGAAGGCAGCGAACCTGATATAGACATCGAAGCCACACCTCCATGACACATCCAGATACAATCCCGAGGACCCCACACCAAACGCATTGACAACTCCAACATAACCACCAAGCACAATATCTTACAGTTTATGGAAATTAAAATAATTCTATCTAAAACCCAATGTAAATAAAAACCTACAAGACAATTTTGTGCAGCATATGACAATTTAGCAACTCTTAAAGGCTATTAACATGTATTTTTGTGGGTTTTTTTGAGGTTTCACATCTCAATAATTTGTATTTTTCATTGGCATAAAAATAATAGAGAGGCTGGGGTGATAGCTCAGTCAAACACAAGGACCTGAGTCCAATCCCTGGTTAAAAAAAAAGTAATAGAATACCAAAAAGTCCCCTATAATGTTGATGAAATAATAGCAAAAAACTGGCTACAAAATTGGAATACTATTAAGTTGTCACTATTCAAATCTCTGTGAGCAGAGGATTTGAACTATACATTTTGTGCTTTGGGCTAATACCAGCCTATTTTGTCATGCATGTAGGAAGAAATGTGAATGTTTGATGAAGCTTTGGACAAAAAAACTTGACTAGCACTGAAGGTGGAAAAAAAAAGGAGACAATTTTTTTGTTTTATTGTATTTATGAAACTAGAGGTTTTATCTGACAACAGAGCAAGTTGGAGTATATGACCTCATGCATCCCACATACTTGATGGCTAATCACACCTAGTAAATTACCAGTCTGCGGTGCCTTTTCATCCTCAACCCTTTAAGAGGAACACATAATGTATTATCGAACCTGAGACAGTCTTAGAGCTACCAGAGAAAATATACCTGAAACTTGTATTGTCTAAGATAAATGTTTTATAACCACCTTGCTCTGACAGATATCTGCAATTACTGGCTATGAGATTAGAAACTGAAGCTTGAGTTTTGCTCCTTGTTAATCTTACAGAGTTTAAGCTGGAATGAATGAGTAGACCACAACATGTTACTCTAGACTCATAACTCTTACATGTATCAGATAGAAAAATCTATTTTCAATAAGTATTTAAAAATTCTTTAAGATCCTGGACTTTCAAATATTTACTACCATCTAAACGCATTATTTCCAGTATCAATGCCGTAATAAAAGAAAAAGAATAAAATATGTTGCTCATTAACCAGAAAATTCTCAGAATATGTACACTGAGGAGCTAAGCATTTGTACCAGCTTATAAGGAATAAATATGTTTTTTAGAAAATATAAGACATATGTTGTAAAATGTCATCATTTTATATGGTATTTTATTTACTTTTTTTTCTTTTTCTTTTCTTTTTGAGACAGGGTCTTGTGCAGTTCAGGCTGGCCTTGAGCGCACTTTTGTAGCCCAGGCTGGTTTCAAACTCGCTGGTCTCGATCCTCCTGCCTCAGCCTCCCGAGTGCTGGGATTATAGGAGCACGCCACCACACTCGGTTTTTATGGTATTTTAAAATAAATGCTAAAGAAATGAATATATTTGTACATAGTGAATCACATAAATCCAATAGCTACAAGTGGATACTATAGTAGGTTCATTATATTTGCAATTCAAAAATTGTAAGAGTCTTATTTACTCTTCTCTGGCATAACTGCCCAACACCCAAAATGAAGGAAAGAAAGATTTACTTAGCTGGTAGTTCCTTGAGATTTCAGTCCATACTTAGCTGGCTCCAAGTCAGAGGGGTGCATGGCTGAGAGCAGCAGCTCATGGTGGCCAAACAACAACAATGACAACAGACCAATAACAGTAACAGAGAGAAGTCTCTTCCCTTAAATTGCATCCAGGCTATCACCCCAGACTGGGGAAGGTAAACACATCTATAATCCCAGCAGTACTAGACCCATAATCCCAGTGGATCATGAGTTAGTCTCAAACTTTTAAGTCCCCGCCCTGTGATTGCATGCCACTTCAGGGGGACAACTAGACACAAACCATAACATTAAGTTATACTACAACAAGAAACATGTTATTCTAAGCTACTGAATAATACTTTGATTATACCATGAAAATACTGTACAAATTTGCCCTAATACTCATGATTGCTCTAGTTCTGGAAAAATGACATGTATTATATGTATGAACAACACTTTGGTTTTCTTGTACAATGGAATATTTTTCTATTCTCTGATAATTATAAATACATATTCTTTTTCATTTGCAAGGATGTATGATGGGACATTCATCATTTTTACAATGTAATATTTCACTTTTATTCAGCAGAATTCTACATATTTCAGAGCATCTGCAATCACTAATGCTGCTCATTAAATAAAATAAATTGTTCCCAATCTTATTAATAATAAATAATTTAAAGGAATAATAATAAATATTATTCCTTTAAATTTTCAGAATAGCTCTCTATTCAGTCACATCATTTCCAAAATGCTTTAATCTGTCAACTTTTCCTGTTTCTTTGACCAGCAAAGATAAGTAAAACATGGTGGTCAAAAGAACCCTTAAATTCTCTGGTATTCTCAAAATTCAGTAGCCTCAACTTCATTCGGAGGAAAACATCAGGCAATTCCACACTGAAAGGATGACAAAATACTGGGCTTTATCCTTCCAACTATTCATGAACAACATGTAACTACTAACAAGCAGATACAGAATCGAAGAAACTGAAGGACAGATGATAATTAAGTGGAATATAGGGATGGTGAGATAGCTCAGCAGACTGAGAGCCTGCTTTGGCAAGCACATGGACCAGAGTTTGATCCATGGCCCCATATACCATGCTGCTCATACCCCAACCCCCCAAGGTTGGGCATAGTGGTGCACTGAGCCAGCAACCGAGTCTGAGGATGGTGGTGTATGCCTGCAATCCCAGCATTAGAGAGGGTGAAAACAGGGGAATCACTGCAAGTCCAATCTGTGATGCTGCAGACCCTCTCCTAAAGGTATTTTTTTTTAAAAAGATCAAAAATATGTTTGCATGTTTAAAATTTTCATTTTCAACATATGATAAAATATTCAAGTGTTTGAACCTATTTATATTTCTAGTTTTCAAAGTTCACTTACATTAAATGTAAACATATGTAAGTTATACCAATATACTCCAGCCTATTTTTATTTATTATATATATTTTAAACATAAAAATATTAAATATAGAAAGCTAATAACTTTAATCTGTGCTTTAATTCAGTATAGTGATTTCCTTAAATTACTTAAAAGTCACAAATTGACTATCTTATATTTTATGAATAAAGAAAATGCTGATTTTTGCTGGAAATGTCAATTTCTGCTCCTTGTAGAATGGCTTTGCAAAACTCTAATTCTGTTCAATATTGTCGTCTATAATGAACTTAACTAGCAATCCCCATTTGTAATCATTTCTAGTTTCTTGCTGATCCTTGTTGTTAATTATCAACAAAGATGAATGATACTCATTAATAGAATATTATCATTTATCTCATTTGAATTTTCTAAGGGACCTTGTTTCCTACGGGAGGTTAAATCTTTCAATTTGCTTTCATATGAAATTAAGGATACTGATAATTTTATAATCTGATCTCACTGGTTAGCATTTGAAGGCTGCAACTTGAAAGTCCTATTGGGAAAGGCCATTCAAAGATATTGAATGACAAGAACAATTTTCAAGGACTCATTTTATGGAGATATAAAGATACGATTAAGAATGAGCCCGCAAGAAACTTATTTGGAAAACAGAGATTCACTTGATTGCATACACATTCGTAAAATATTGATAGTTTTAGAAGTTCTCATATAAATTTTGTTAATCTCACCTTCATAACCTCAAGAGGTGCCAACTTGTTTGTTGTGATAGAAAGATTTATTATTGTGTTCCTTTTGACAGCAAAAACCCTCTGTGCAAATGGTGCAGAGGGGCCACTAAAGGAGCCCCTCAAACACGCAGTGGATTGCTAGTTTTCTTTCTTTCTTTTTTTTTTTTTTTTTTTTTTTTTTTTTTTTTTTTTTTTTTTTTTTTTTTTTTTTTTTTTTTTTTTTTTTTTTTTTTTTTTTTTTTTTTTTTTTTTTTTTTTTTTTTTTTTTTTTTTTTTGGTCTTTTTGAGACAGGGTCTCGCTATGCATTTCAGGCTGGCCTTGAGCTCACTTTTGTAGCCCAGGCTGGTCTCGAACTCGCACGATCCTCCTGCCTCAGCCTCCCAAGTGCTAGGATTACAGGCGTGCGCCACCACGCCCGGCTGCTAGTTTTCTAAGGTAACAGAATGCTATCTGTCAAAAAGAATTTCTGGGAAGGATGAACAGTAACTTTTCATTTACTACATATACCATGAGAATTGATAAATACTGAAGTTATGGATTTTTTGGGGGAAGAGTTTTAATTTAAATTTTGCTTTCAAAGACAGCTGTCAGGAATCATCCTGGAAGCAGTTGACAGGGCTGTCATCACAGTCTTGGGTCTAATGTTCATCCCAGATACAGAGGATACTGCACATGTGAGGCTGTAACGCAGGCCAATGAAGAGGCCAGAGAGACCATGACAGTGAGTGAGTTTTCTTGAGGGACAAATGATATTGTAGGAAGAAACATAAGGGAAATTAATCAGAAGTACTGGAAGAATTAGGTTGAATTTATTTTCCTCTAAGTTTGTGCTAAGCACATAGTCCTGGCCACAATGGCAAGTGAAAATGGTTCATTATTTGTCTTCAGGGAGTCAGTCTAACTAAAAAGATAGTGAACCTGAGTGTTTTGGTTTGTGTGTAGTTGTCTCCCCAAAGTCTCATATAGTCAGTGGGGCCTGGTTCTAGAGTCTGTGGTTAATTTACGATCTAAGGCTTGGATTATGGGTATCAGTACTGCTGAAATTATGAGTGTGAGTACTACACCCACCCTGGGACAGGTAACCTAAAAGCAATATAAGGAAAGGAGAGAGGCTTGTTCTGCTCCTGCAGCCACCGCCGCCGCCGCCGCCGCCGCCGCCACCGCCGCTGCTGCTGCTGCTGCTGCTGATGATGATGATCCTCCCATTTGCCTTTGCTCTTTTCCACTATCATGAACTGCTGCCCTCTGCCATGCAGCATTCTCCTTTACAAACAGATGAGTACGGACTTAAACATCCAAACTGTGAGCTAAATAAACCTTTCTTTACTAAATTTTGGTTTTGCGGTATTTTGTCCCAGCAATGAGCGAAAACTAACCAAGACAATGCACTGTGAACAAAATCATGGGCACAGATAGGCATGAGGAGCCCTGTCCTGGAGGGGCTCACAGTGCACAGCAGAGAAAGTTAAGAAAAGAGCCAATCCAAGGAGAACGTATGATGCAGACCCCTAGAATTTGATGTTACTCTACATGGAGCTCTAGAGAACACTTTTTAGAAGATACTATACCTGAGTTGAATCAAGTGGCCAAATAATCAAATAGGTTAACGAATGTGGATGACTGTAATCACAGAGGTACTGCCACAGCAGAATATATTTTGTCTCTTCCTCTTCATCATCAAATAAAGCATAAAGTAAATGATACAAATGGTAATCATACTACTTAATGTTTAATACTTGTGAAACGCTTTGAATCTATTGCCTTTAACTTTCAAAGTAAAATGTTGTAGAAAGTATATTAGTGCTCCTATAAACCTAAATTGAAAGAATTTCGTATTAATATCTGATTTAAGATGTTAACTGTCAAAAACATTTCAAAAATTTAGAAAAACAATAAAATCTCATATTTTTTTTTCTATTTAGTGACCTAATTAATCATTGTTGAGGAACTTAGCGAAACTCACAATTTTTATTTTAGCATTTTTGCAGTGCACTGAAGAAGAAGAGAACTCAAATTTATTTGTTTAGTACTTCAGAGTTGAAGTCCAGTAACACAGTTTGTATTAATAAAGGCAACTTGCTATCATATTGTTCAATTTAAAACAAGTGTAAATAGTCTGTAATTACTAATGCATTAAGCAAGCTATGCTTAAGTCAATGCATTGCAGATTAATTATCAGCAAATATTTGAAATATCTTAAGAAAGGATGACTGTTATAAGGGAAACAATGCTTCCAGTTATTTGTGAAGGTTTATTTTCATTTCCTTGAATATATTTACATCTAGAAGTTCTGCATAAAATCTCTCATATACAATTCAAATATCTAACACATTTATAGTCAAAGATCCCTACTGATATTTTAAGAAATATTCTTACTATTACATTATACAAGGACAAAAATAGAAATAAAAGTGATGTTGTTTTCTATTTTATGCCAATTAAATTGAATGCTGTTCTATTTTGCAGTAACTGTGTCATATATTGCAAGTATTACATATAATTGGCCACAAAAATTTGACTGCCATATTTTTCATAATTGCAAATGCTCTAAAAGTATGCTCTCAGGAGTCCAGGGAGATAGCGTCATGGCACAAGTGCCTGCCTCGCAAGTGCAAGGTCATGAGTTTGACCCTCGTCCTGCAAAAGAAAATAAAAAAGTAAATAAAAATTATGCTCTCTAAGTCATCCGGTTTTCTGATAAGGTTCTTTCCACATGAGGAAATAAAAAGAAAGACGAGTCAATTCTTTCAAAAATAAAAACAAACAATAAGTACAATAACAGCATAATTTTGCAATCTGGAATCAGAAAAGAACATGGAATAAATATAAACATTACAAGGAAAATCAGGCAGAATGAGTAAGCTAAATATAGGGAAAAATACAAAACTTAGCAGTCCTAGGATGCTTTGGTTATATACTCTGTGAACAGGGATATTTCACAATAGTTACATAAGTCTATCCATCACCCAAATGGAAAGGACAACACTGGTATTCTTTAATTGTGTCTAGGATCTTATTAATGCAGGTGGCTGTTTACCAATTAAATACTCACACGACTATTTCTGACATTGGAATCATAATATATGTGGCTGGCTTGTGAAGTGATATTGTTTTCTATTTATATTCTATTTCCTCATGTTATTTTAATATAGATTGTAATTTTAAGCTAATACTAAATGATCAAACAGATTAAACAAAGATAAACAGTGTTTCTTGGTTTTATTCAATAATTCAATATTTCTCTCAGGTACAAAAATTGTTTTTAAAAGAAGATATACATATTTGGTATAAGGTGTCACTGTGCAGCACAGACTAGTGATCCTGTTTTCTCAGCCTCCCCACTTCTGAGATCGTAGGCGTGCACTAACTTGCCTGGTCTTGGAGGCTTGTTCAGTGCACCACAGAAAGACCTGTATAGCATATGGTACAAAGGATTAAACCTACATCCTTGCACTTGCCAGGCAGGTGCTTAGGCCCCTGAGCTATCACTGTGGCCCCAAATCCATAATGGCATGTGTTCATCTTATAAATATCATGCAAATACAGTGTTCATTAAATGAATGCTTGATTAAAATGCACATAAAGTGTCATACCTTTGAAGGTGAGAACACTATTTTGGAATATTATCAATTAGATATCCTTAGATCTAGGTCAGTTGTGGGTTGATGTGGAGCATTTGAACGTCACACATGAATTGTAAGGATGATAAATGATTGGCATTGGTACATGAAGATAAAAGTTCAAGAAAAGGCAGAGACAGTGAAGTTCAGTTAAAGGTTAGATAAAAGAATGATCTGTATCACCCACCAAGTCACACATTTGGCTCAGAAATGGACATTTGATTCTTTCTAGTTGACTAGGTTTACTATGCAGAGGAAAACTGGACTATCTGAAAAAAATAAATGAGCATTTCCGTGAGACTTTGTAAAAATCCTGGGGAATTTTGTTAAGTCCAACAAATCAAATGACAATGATATCTTTAGTAACTTGTTCAGGACAGTTATTCTAAATTAAAACCCTGGCTTTAGAGCGGATACACAGGTACGACCTCTTATCCTACAGGCCCGTGCACTTCCAGTGGAACTCAGCCCACAACCTAAGCAGCCGGACCGACAAACAGAGCAACCCGTTGGTATGCAGGAAGGACCTCTCAGCCTGTGGTCTCTCGCTCTTCCACTGCAACTCAGCCCCTGTATGAAGCCGCCCCAACTGACAGACTGATCAGGGAGTACAGAGGTAGGACCTCTCCACCCTGCCCTGCCACCAGAACTCAGCCGCTGCCCTCAGTAGCCTCAACTAACAGACCATCTAGTGGGTGCATAGGTGGAACCTCTCAGCCTGAGCCCCTGCACTACCACTAGGGCTCCATGCCCACCCACAGGTGGTGACTGGTGGGCACATAGGCAGGAACACTAAGCCTGCACACTTACGCAAACAGAACTTGCACCTCACACAGAACTCAGCTCCAGCGTCTGCTGAGGAGCCTGAAAGCAAAATTTCCTGCAGAGAGGCTGAGGGTCAGAACCTAGCAGCTAACCCAGGAGCTGAGCATCTTGCCAGAGGTGCAGAGCAGGCTCTCCTCTAAAAGCTGCAGTAGGAAGCTGAGCACAGCAGCCAGACACAGACAGGCACATCTGGACAAGATCAAACTTAGTAAATCTGAACCCAAATTTCAGTAGGTACTAATGGTATAACTTCACCAAAGTTCTGCCCCAAAGGTCAGAGATCACTGCTATACAGAATGATACAGACAGGGAGGCAAATGCAATCTCAGGTCCAGAACACAAATGCAACAAATACAGGAGACACTACTACAGAAGAAAGTGGAAATCATTCAGCTGAAATCTCTGAATTAGTAGCATCTGAAGTAAACAAACAAATGAAGAAACATATAGAGGAAATCTAATTGGAAATAATCTCTGAAGTAAAAAAAAAAGAAAAATAAATTGTTGAATTACTAGTGTCGGAAGTAAAAAAAAAACAGCTGCAGAAAAGTATAAAGGGAATCAGATCAGAAATAACTGCTCAAGTAAAAAAAACAAAGACATCTCTAAATTAACAGCATCTAAAGTGAAAGAACAACTGCAGAAAGGTAGAAAGGAAAAAAGAGCAGAAATAATCTCTGAAGTAGAAAAAGAAAGGATAAACATAATGAAAGATTAAATGCCTCGAAGGAAGGCATTGATAAAAAATTAGAGGAGAATGGAAAAATGAGGAAATCCTTGAATGAGCAATATAAGAAAGAATTAGATTGCATGAAACAGTTTCAAACAGATATACAAGAAAATAAAATCTCAATGAAAAGCTGGGAACATGGTACGAACGAAAATGAAGATAGAGTTTCAGATTAGGAAGATACAGGCACAGCTAGTGAAAAAGTAAGAAAGGATCTCTTAAAAACAACCAGGATGCAGGGTAAAACAATTCAAAATCTGCAAGATTATGCTAAATTCCACAACATGAGATTAGTAGGAATCAATGCGAAAGAAGAAGTCAATACAAATGATATAAAAAGAATATGGGCAGAAGTAATAGCAGAGAGCTTCCCAAATATGAGAAAACAATCAGACGTTCAGAAAACTGAAGCATACAGAACTCCAAGTAACATCAACCTGACTAAATACACACCCAAACATATAATAGTCATGATCTCTGAAATCCCACAGAAGAATAACACACTAAAAGCCACTAGAGAAAAGAAACAGATGACATTTAAAAGAAAATCCATCAGAATAACAGTGGATTTCTCCTCACAAACCATGAAGTCAAGAAGAGCAAGGTGGAGAGTGCTTTAAGTCCTGCATGAAAACAAATTCCAGCCCAGATGGCTATACCACGTAAAACTCTCTTTCAAGTATAAGGGAGAATTGAAATACTTCTATGACAAGGAACAATTAAAGAATTTCATAATGTCAAAGCCAATACAGACTACTTAAAAATATTTTAAAGAGGACCCAAAATGACCCAAACTCTACAAATGAGACCAGAAAGAACTCATCAAATAGGGCAACCAATTATTTTTATTTTATTTTTATTTTATTTATCTGGTTTTTTTTGTTTTTTTCTTTTTTTGTCTTTTTGCGACAGAGTCTCGCTATGCAGTTCAGGCTGGCCTTGAGCTCACTTTTGTAGCCCAGGCTAGTCTCGAACTCACACCAACCCTCCTGCCTCAGCCTCCCGAGTGCTGGGATTACAGGCGTGCGCCACCACGCCTGGCGCAGGGCAACCAATTAAACAGGAGAAAAAGGAATAGACAGTAGTAAGGAAAAGACATATATCAATCATAAGTCAATATATTTCAATTATAGCTATCAATGTAAATGGACCTCATTCTCCAACTAAAAGAAATAGACTGACAGAGTGGATAAGGAAGCAAAATCCAGCAATATGCTGTATACAAGAAACAAACTTAACTCATAAGAAACTCACAGGCTAAAAGTTAAAGGATGGAAAACAATACTACTTGCCCCAACATGTAAAAAAAAAAAAAAAA
>PVJA010010507.1:0-11327 GCA_004027025.1 Myocastor coypus | reverse complement strand
ATAAAAAATCTATTATCCAATACTACAGGAGACTTTAACATCACTTTATCCCAAAAGCATAGGTCAAGCAGACAAAAAATTGGCAAAACGTAGCAGAATTGAACCAGATCTTGGAAAAACTGGACTTAGATATACACAGAGTGTTTCACACAACCACTTCTGAATACACGTTTTTTTCAGCTGTACATGGGACATTTTCCAAAATATATCACACACTAGGACATAGGTCATGCTTAAGTATATGTAAAAAACCCAAAAATTATTCCATGCATATTATCTGATCACAGAACAATGAAACTGGGAATAAATGACAACAGAAATCACAAAAATCCAACAAATAAATGGAAATAAAAGCACACCCTTCTTAGCAACCAGTGGGTTAAAGATGAAAATAAACAAGATACTAAACAACATTTACAATTTAATGAAAATTCTAACACAACTTGCTAGAATTTATTGAATGCAATGAAAGCAGTTATTAGAGGAACATTTATAGCTCTGAACTGACACATTAAGAAAACACAACAGAAAAAGATAAATAATCTTACACAGCATATAAACTAACTAGAAAAGGAAGAGCAAATGAAACCCAAAGCCCAAATACAGGAGGAAGTTATAAAGATTAAATTAATTCAGTAGAGACAAAGAACATAATAAAAAAGAAGTAATGAATTGAAAAGCTGATTCTTTGAATGATTAAATAAAGTTGATAATCCCCCAGATAACCTCAACAAAAAGAAGAGAGGACTCAAATTCAGGCAATAAGGAATGAAAAGGTGAAATTACTATAGACTCAGCAGAGATTCAGAGGATCATTATTATCTACTTTGAGAATCTTTACTCTTACAGAGTTGAAGACACAGATGAAATGGACAGGTTCCTAGAAAGATACAAATTACCAAAACTGAATCAGGAAGCCTTAAGCTCTTTCAACAACCCAGTAACAGTCAATGAAATAGAAAATGTAGATTGTGAGGACAATATGCAATATGTCAACTTTCAAAGAAAAGAAAGAGGAAAAGAAAAAAAAAATAATGTTGATTTAGAAAGGTTAATGTTTAATTGTTTGATCTATCTTATATACCTATATGTATTAATCTAAACTGATCTGATGATGAAAATATGTAATATAACCATTGTTAAATTTAAACAATAAAAAAATTGAAACTAAAAAAAAAAAGAAAAGAAAATGTAATAAAAAGCCTCCCAACAGAGAAAACTCCAGGTCATGATGGATTCACCACTGAATTCTACAAGAAAACTACAGAAGCCATAAGCCCAATACTCCTCAAACACTTCAGTGAATTGAAAAGTAAGCAATCCTCCTAAAATCATTCCTAGATGCAAGTATTACACTGATACCAAAACCTGAGAGAGATGTAAGTAAAAAAGTGAACCACAGGTCAATTTGTATTATGAATATAGATACAAAATTCTTCAATAAAATCCTCACTAATAGAATACAGCAAATCATCAAGAAGTTCATAAACCATGACCAGGCAGGACTCACCCCAGGGATAGAAAGATAGTTCAATATACGCAAATCTATAAATGTGATACACTATATCAATAGAGCCATATCCAAAAACTTCACGATTATCTAAATTGATGCAAAAAAAAAAAAAAAGCTTTTGACAAAGTACAACACTTACTCATGTTCATAGTCATATAGAAAATTGGAATAGATGGCTTCTACCTCGGCCTGATAAAAACTATCTATGACAGTCTGATAGCTAACATAATTCTAATGGGAAAAACTAAAATCTTCTACTCTTATATCTGGCACAAGACAAACATGTCCTTTGTTACCACCCTTATTCGATATAGTTCTGGAATCATTAGCAAGAGCATTAGACAAGAGAAATAAAAGGGATAAGAATATGTAAAGAAAAAGGTAAAATATAATTACTTGCACATGACATGATAATCTACTTGGAAGACCCAAAAAAGCCCCAGAAGGAAGCTACTAGAATTAGTATGCAATTTCAGTAGCATAGCAGGTTACAAGGTCAACACACAGAAATCAATAGTGTTCCTCTACATGGATAACAAATACACTGAGAGAGAAATTGGAGAAACAATACCTTTTACAGTAGCAACAAAACAAATGAAATAGTTATGAATTAACCTAACTAAAGAAGTAATAGATATATTCAGTAAAAATGACAATACTCTGAAAAAAAGATATCCTATGGGATTTCAGAAAATGGAAAGCTAGTCCCTACTCCTGGATAGGAAGAACCAACATTGTGAAGATGGCAATGCTCCCTAAATTGTTATACAGATTTAATGAAACCCCTATAAAAATACCTTCAACATACCTCACAGACCTGGAGAAATAATTTGTAAAATTTATTTGCAGCCAGAATAGACCTAGAACTGAAAAGGTATTCCTGGGCAATAAACATAAGGCAGGAGGAATTACAATTCCTCACATAAAGTTATATACAGAGCTACCATGGTAAAATCAGCATGGTAATGGCAAAAAGAAGACCTCATGATCAGTGAAACAGATTAGAGGATATAGAAGTAAATACAAACACACTCAGTAACCTTATTTTTGACAAAGGGGACAAACATGTTTATTGGAAAGAACATAGCCTCTTTAACAAATGGTGCTGGAAAAACTAGCTCTCTACATGCCAAAACCTAAAACTTGACCAAAGTCTATCACCATGCACTAAACTAAAGTAAAAATAGATTAAAGATCTAAATATTAAAAGAGAAACACTAATATCCTAGAAGAAAATGTGGGAGGAAATCTTGAAGACATTGGGGTAGGCAAAGAGTTCATGGACAAAAATCAAACTGCAGTTTTAACACTTGAAAGAACCAACTGGGACCTTCTCTCGCTGAGAAACCTTTGCACGTCAAAAGAAATTTCCAACAGAGTGCAAGGGCAACCTACAAATTTCAAAAAGACTTTAACTAATAAATGTTCAGACAAAGGTCTTCTATCTAGAATTTATAAAAACTAAAAATGCATTACAGTCTCAAAAATCAAAGACTCAATCCGGAAGTGGTGTCTGAGATGAACACACATTTCTCAGCGAAAGAAATTCAACAAGCCTATAAATACATGAAGAATGCTCCACATTGCTAGCCATTCATGAAAGGCAAATTAAAACAGCACTTAGATATCATCTCACCCCAGGAAGAATGGCTATCATAAAGAAATCAACCAATAGCAAAAGTTAGACAGGCTGTGGGGAAAAACAAACACTTCTCAACTGTTGGTGGGAATGCAGACTGGTGCAATGATTGTGGAAAGCAGTGTGTAGACTCCTTAAAAAGCTAGAACTGGAAATGCCATTCAGTCCAGCTATCCCCTTACTGGGAAGTTTCACATAAGAACTGAAATCATAATATCATAGTGATATCTGTGTACCTATGCTCACAACAGGACAATTTGTGATAGCTAAGTCATCTGAGGAACTTTTCAAAAAGATATGGTATTTTTACTCAGGAATATTACTAAGTAATAAGGAATATTACTCAGGTATAAGAATGATAAACTAGAAGACTTCATATATGTATATGTATCTTGAACATGTACACATAAGTGAAATTAAACAAACCTACATGTGTTAATATCATATAGTCTTCCTAGTGTAAGAACTCAAAAGATAAACTGAAAATAGAAAGGCATAACACAGCTGAATGGAAACCAAGGACTCAAACATTAAACAATGAAGTGATTGTTTATTTATTTATTTTTATGACCGGCTCAGCCTGCCCTGAGGGCAGGGCTGGCATAGCATGTGGTGCTGGGGATCGAACTGCGGTTCCTGCAGCTGCCCGAGCCTTCCTAAGCAGGCACTTTAGACCACTGAGTCATCCTGCCGGGCCCCACAATGAAGTGATTGAAAGCAGAAAAAGATAGTAAACATGGTAGGAGCAAAACCATGCACTTATATACAGGACGTATTAAATAATGGTCTTAAGAACCATCAAAATATTTTTCACACTAAGGATACCAGTGGGTAACGATAAAATTATTCTTGGAATGCCTGTCATTCTTGTCTTTTAGATTTGTGCTGCTTCTAATATTATTTCAGTTACTGCTATACATTCTTTCTCAAGTAAATGATTGGTTTACAAGAAAACAAAAAGCGTATTAAATGAGAATTAGAGAGTAGGAAAAATACCATAATTTTGACCAATTACAACTTTATATGTATTTAGATTTCTAAATGTCTTTGCAGAAATGTGTAACTGCTTTTATCACATTGTACTGGGTTTTATTAGAATATCAATGATTGATTTAAAATATCGATTCCAAGTTAAGTGAAAGATGTTTGATATTCAGAAAGACAGTGATGTTAAGTTCAAGTTACCTATGTTGTAGAGTAATAGTATCATGGAGCTTCCCTTTTAGAGGGTTCACAACTTAAGTTTGCCAACCAAAAATTAGAAAAAAAGAAGGGCTGCAAGGGTTGCCAATATTTTGGCCCTAGCCCTCCAAGTTCAGTTAGAACTCAGGACATAAGAGAACCTGTGCTATAGCATCCTATAACTAAATGGTTTCCCAAATTTTCTGTTTAAGGAAATTTTGGGACCACAGAGGAAAGGGATTGAACATGTACAGTATGCCTAAGGAGTGTCACCTAGAGAGAAAATATTCTCTCGAGTTTTCACCAAAAGCAAACTGGTCAAACAATGACCATCACTCATCCATACGACTGACACTGACAACAGTTCTACAAACCACTGTACAAGGTTTCAAGTAAATCCGGAGAGGATTTGACTGGCCTTGGGAGATACAAAAGTTACATGCTTTATTATACAGGTCTTGCTATACCTTACCCTTAACGACCCAGCAGAAATGTTTAACCACGAGGTATGAAACATAAAGCTAGATTATTTTCCTGAGCTATAAAGGGCTTAAATAAGCAGCTTCTGACCTTTGACATTTCCAGTGGGCCAATAACCCATTGTGATTATGAAATACTGGACTATGTATACAGCTACTTTCTCTTAATTCAGTGAGAAAAAAGATTTGTACCAACATTAAGTAGAACAATTATCATATCTACACCCTGTGCTCTGTATAACTACTAGGAGCACTACAATATGCATTGTATCAATTATTGGGAATGTACTCCTACCATGTTTTAGAAAAAAAAAAAAAACACTGTATGAGAGGGAAAAATAAAATAACAAAATAAATGACTACATATACATAGAAAAAAAAGACTTTGTTACAACCAAGATAGTATGTGATGTAAAGACTGGAGGTTTCTGAAAAATATAAATAGGAAAGCAGTAAATTTCTGGAGTTTTCCATGTCTTATGTAAGCCTTTTGCTTTCATTGAAATGGAAGCAGATTACTCTGCTGTGGATGCTGAAGAGGCACAGGTATACATACTCTACCAGTAGCAACATTTTTACCGAGTTTCTAATGACAGAGGAAAAAGCTGAACTCTATCTGGGTTTGTATAAAGGTGATAGTCATATTACAGGGACAGTACGGGTGATGAGAGTAAGAGTGGGGAATAGCTCAAGTCAAAAAAGTGAAAAATTACAAGGTATTGGTCAGTGGGTCAGAGTGGAAATACAAATTAGTGCAACTGTGTATGTTGACTGAAGTCATTAATGGTGATATTCAACATATCCACTGAGACCTGGAGATGGAAACTATTTTAAAGGATGATTACATTTCAGGAGACTGACCTAGTCCTCAAGAAAGACTCCACTGTCTTAGGAGATTCATACACATCTCAAGACAGGAGAAATGATTCAATATTTTGGATCATTTTTACTGTCCTAGGAGATTCATACACATCTCAAGACAGGAGAAATGATTAAATATTTTGGATCATTTTTACTAAATGTCTAAAAAGTACCTAGGTCTGTGATCAAGGGTCCCAGAGTATCATTCTAATATATTTTAGTAACAGTTTTATAAATTGGGTAGTTTCAGTTGAAGCTTCACCTAGGTGTGAAGCATATATAATATTTCACATAAAATTTTAATCCCTTCAAGTGAGAAATTATGGTTCTCATGTTTAATGAGCCATTGTTTTCATTTTGTTGGATTTTTTGCAACTATACAAGCTTGAAGATAGAAAATTAGCTTACAGGACAATTCCTCTAGATCATGCATGGAATTCAACCATATACAGTCCAGTGTAACACAGTGCATTCATAAGATGATGGTAACATTTTTAGAGAAAGAGGACTACATGGTATGATCAGAAATAGCCCATGGTTTAGACTAATGCAGCATTGTTTTCATTAGATTAAGTTAGGTTTCTTACACACACACACACCATGGGGAGCTTTCTAAATTTTGTAGTTGCTTTAATTATCAAGATATATTAAGGGCCAGCCCAATAACTCAGTGGACTAAAGCACCTGCTTAGGCAGAGCTCAGCTGCCTGGGTTTGATTCCATGTGCTATGCTGGCCCCATCTCCAGGGCATGCTAAAATAGTGATGGAGACCAGGCAGAGTGGTGCATGCCTGCAATCCCAGCACTTGGGAGACTGAAAAACAGGAGAACCACTGAGTCTGATCTATGTAGTGAGACACTGTACACTCTGTAGATCCTGTCCTAAATGCATGAAAAAGATGTATTAAACAGTGTGATCAGTTGTTTTCAATAGTCATTCACAAGGTTTAGTTTTGAAGCAAATATAGTAGTTTAAAAATAATTTGATGAAGTCATTTGATGGTTTTATTGCATAGAACTTCATTTATTATTTTGCTTTGTACTATTTCTGATTTTATAATTTTAGGAATATTCTTTATAAGTATCTAGAAAGTAGTAACAATGTTTTAACGTTGTTTCCACGTTAGATCACAGCATGTCTGTCCCAACCTCGTTAAGTTAGCAAAGGTGAAGTAGCTGGGTTTTATTGTGTTTTTCTTTTACAGAAAGCATGTACACACAGAAGTGACGTAGGCTGTACTTAGTATGGCTTTTATTCATGCTTCATGGAAATGCAAGCGCTCGCAACAGTGAATTATTATAATTATAGTAATACATGGAGTTACCTGCCTCCTTCTCTATATTTTAAACAACTTAAATGCATGAGTTAGTCAACTTTCTCCCTGGATGAATAGCTGTCTAATCAAAGTATATTTCTTAAGTAATTAAATGAATGTGTTTAATGTTGCCACACTGAGCCAGTACTAAATTTGTTATAATTCAGTGTCCTGGTTGTGCAAAAGGGATAGATTGCCTACCCCTCCTCCTTGTCTGATCTTCTGTAAGCCAATCCCCTCTGGAACTGATTGTGAAGACTGTCTTTCATAAATTTGGTTTCTATGCCAAAAATGAGAAGTTATATTGTCAATGCTATGGAATCCAACCCAGGTGAGCACAGTGGCTCCACTGTTTGGCTAACACGCATAGTGTTTCATTTTTCAAAATTTCTTCCCAAACCCTGAAAACAATCTTCCTCATCTCTTTTACATGACTTTTTATCCACTAAGAGCTCACAACATAATTTATTAATGATGAATAATAAATGATGTTATCCTTTTTGTGTATTTAGCACAGGGTCTACTACAGGATCTACATAGTCCCACTACATAGATCAGACTCATAGTGATCCTCCTGTTGTCAGCCTCCCAAGGGCTCGGATTACAGGGTTGTGCCACCAGTCCCAGTTTTAATTGCCATCTCAGAGAGTCCCAGTGGCAGGGTGGCACGACAGGTGATCAAACCCCAGTCCCTGTGCTTTTCCTAAGCGGGCACGTTATCCTGCTAAGCCATTTGGCTGGTCCAATATTATTATCTTATTACTGATTTTCTTCCCTGACTTTATTGGAATACAGTTAAAAGTTGACTTCACTGTTATGGCTTCTGTCTAGGTGTCCCCAAAAACTCATGCCAGCATAGATGCAATTTTCCAGAGGTGGCTAAATCTAGAGTGTTAATCCTGGAATTAAGGTTGTGTGATGACTAAATCAATCTGCAGATTGGTTTGTCAGAGTCATAAGTGTGGAAAATGGGAAGGCCCTTCCTGGGTGTGAGTGTTTCCTATCCTAAACCTGGATAAAACATAAGCAACAGAAACAAGGTCACTGTCCTCTTGCTGCTGCTTCTTTGCCATGCCATGCATCTTTGTAGCCAAATGTGTATGAACTGAAATGTTTACACACTTGATCTATGATAAACCTTTCTTTCTTTAAAGTCAGCTATTTGTCTTAGCAATAACAAAGAGTAATGGAAGACACTACTGTATCAACTTGCCTACATAATGATGGAAAACGCAAACTTCTAGAACATGATGTAAGGAGAAGTGTAAGAAACAAACCGTTGTGGAATTATTCCATGTGCAAAACACTACAATGCCACTAAAAGATGTTAACATGCAGTTTATAAGTTTTATCTGGTAGAAGCCATACTGGATGAGTAGTATTTTAATGGCAAACAGTGTTCTCAGATGAAAGGATGTGGGATATCCTATTTTTAAAAATATTTTATGTACAAAAAATAAATAGTACATGGCTGCATATCAAAACAAGAAGTTTTATTTTATGAAGTTCAAGATTAGAGCACATTAAGATACAAAAGCCAAGGTTAAATTAGATCTAGAAGATTTTGCTTCTTTGTTTGTTTGTTTTGTTTTGTTTTTATATTTTAGGGAATAGTCTACAGGGTGTTCAGGGTTGCACCACTAGATTGGCCTTCTGGGGTCCACCTGTTTACATCCTCCCAAGAGCTGGGATTGTAGGTGTGCACTACCACACCCAGTCTTAATCCCCTGCATGCCTTGGGGGCAGAGTAGGCATGGTAGGGCATGGGACTCAGACCCTGGGCCCCTGAACATACTTGTAAGTGCTTCAATCTGCTGAAGAATTTGCTTCTGATAAACTTTGAAATATTGAACCATAACAGTCACAATTTACAACTTTACCCTTTTATTGTGTCAGGAGACAATACTTGATAGTTTTCTCAAATCCCGTGTGGATTATAAGAATCATCTCAGCTGTTATTCTTCATAACGTTTCCCCAGTAATTCAGATTTTCTGTTGCTACTGTGTCTCAATCCTAAATAATGTTTTCACATGCTAACCTTGAGTGAATGTGATATTGTGCACATGCAAACTTTAGAACTCATAAAAAATCAAGGTAATTTTTATTAGTAGAATTTATACAACTAAGTTTTCAGCAGATTGGAAACTTACACTTCTTATTGCCTATTTCTTGAAAAATATTTCCAAATGATGGTAAGAACAGCCTTTGGAAAAGAAAAGAAGTGCAATCTTATAAGTTAAATTGGCTCTTAGGATTTTTGAACCTTTAATACTCTGCTGAACACTGTCAGTGTAAGAGATGAGCACTGAATATAGATATACATTTATATTTATCTCTATATATGTTTATGTAACATAGAATCTCTAAATCTATGTAGACACATAATGTGCATCTAGCACACATATTAGTTAACATACACATGGTTTTCAACAGGACACTTGGAGAAATTGTTTTCTGTAGCATGAACCTGATAGATGTTGTAGGTTCCTTGAGGACAGTTAGCCAGTTTATTATTGTTTCTGTATCTAGGTACCCAACTAAGTTCTAAGTAAGGAGAGCTGCAAGAATTAGGACTTACTGAGCCCTACATGTCTAACATGTACCATAGTGAGGAGTGCATATGCTGGCCCTATAAGTCTATGTAATGTTTCATTCTTTTTTTGTGTATTTGATATAGAGTCTCATTATGCAGCTCCAACTTCTAGTGATACTGCTGTTTTCAGTGCTGTGATTAGTCACCATACCCAGGCTCAGTATCTAGCTCAGCCTGCCCTAGGGTGGAGCTGCATGACATGTAATGCACGGATTGAACTACAGTCCCTGTGCTTGTCTAAGCAGGCACTTACTCTGCTGAGTTATCTCAGTGGCCCTCTGTGTAACATTTCTGTATCACTTTTGATACTGATTTTATTATATGATGAAGAAACAAAACTCATAATGTCTTTTGCCGAGGGCCAAACAACTGCGAGTAAATCAAACTTGAACATAGCCTCAGTTAGGGTTACTTTACAGTTTGTGAAATACCAAACAAGTGACTTTTTTATTTCCTTCTTTATATCCATAAGTGCAGATTTTAAATAATTCTCCTACATTTTGCACCTTTTAAATGAATAATAGAAGAAAGGTTTGTGAGGTAGCCCATTTAAGCCCCGAGGTCAAATCTAACCGAAATTTGATAACGATTTTACAACCAACAATTTTACTGATATCATTGTATTATTTTCCAATTTTAATAGAGAAAATAAGGTATAAAACATTTTCTATGCATTAAGAATCAAATGAAATTAACTGTCCTTAAATCTGCCTTGGTGCATCAGCTGCTTCTTCATCATTAACTTCTTGGTAATTCTATACATTTAAATCACTATATCAAGCAACCATGGGATTCTGTTCACTAGACACAGTAAGAGAAACCATTGTTTTTGCACCTTTTTACTATGCTGCTGCTTCTTTTGCTATAGAATTAAAAGATGCTGAATTATAAGATTACTTAGTCCTAATACCTACAGGAAGTTAAAAAACATTGTATGGTTGTCGATTATGGAATGACATCATCTGAGAAATTTTGCTTACAGCTTGCCAATATAGAAAAATACCCTCAACTTCCACTATAATGGTTGTGTTACATTAATTATTTTCAGAAAGCCCAATACTTCATTATATATATATATATATATATATATATATATTTCCTTTTTTTTTTCTTTCTTTTTGAGGCAGGGTCTCGCTATGCAGTTGAGGCTGGCCTTGAGCTCACTTTTGTAGCCCAGGCTGGTCTCGAACTCGCACCAAACCTCCTGCCTCAGCCTCCCGAGTGCTGGGATTACAGGCGTGAGCCACCACGCCCGACTATATTTCCTTTAAAAGAAAACTTTATTTGCTTATTTAGATTATGGCCTGCTCAGCTTGCCCAGAGAGGGAGTGGGGTTGGTGTAGCATGTGGTGCTGGGGATCAAGCCACAGTCCCTGCAGTTGACTAAGCTTACGTAAGCAGGTGCTTTACACTGCTGAGCTATCTGGCCATCCTTCAACACTTCATTAACTACAGAGGTTTATAGTCAGTAAAATAAAAGAAATTAATGTCCAGCATTGTGAAAACTTTTCCAGCAAAAGACAGAGGCCTTTTGTGAGCTAGTTATCTACCTACTGGGAAGCATATTTTATTTGAGGTCCATCTTTCTGTAAATAATCTGAATATATCAGACTTTGCTAATGTTCTATATATTTAGGAAAATAAGCTTCAGGGGAAATATCAAGCTACCCCAACATTGTAATCTTTTGAATTGAGAGCTAAATATATTAATCCTGCCAAAATTACAGTTTGTTGCAGAGCTAG
>PVJA010010506.1:0-57272 GCA_004027025.1 Myocastor coypus | reverse complement strand
GGGGAAGGCGGGCCAAGGATCCTAGCCCAGCCGGCACACGGGCTGTGCTACTGGCTGGGACTCGGTGGGACTGGAACAGGAAGTTAGTTGCCAGAACGCAGAGACGGGGCAGAGGGGCGCAGACAGCTTACCCGCGGCGGACTCGCGGGCTGTGCTACCGGCTGGGACTCGGTGGGACTGGAACAGGAAGTTAGTCGCAGGAACGTAGAGGCGGGGCAGAGGGGCGCAGGCAGCTTACCCGTGGCGGACGCGCCGGTTGTGCTACAGCTGGGACTCTGTGGGAATGGACCAAGATATGTTTCTATCTTAATTTTTGTATCTCACAAAAGTACTATATATGTACTAAATATATATATATATCATATTTATAATGTCATTCTCTTTTTTAATGTATTTGATACAGGGTCTCTGCATGCAGCCTGGACTCGTAGTGGTCCTCCTGTCTCAGCCTCCTGAGTGCCACCATGCCTGGTCTCCATAGCCAGCTCAGTGTGTCACAGGGCAGGGCCAACATGGCTTGTGCTGTGCTTTTCTTCTTACGTGGCAGCTCCATCTTGCAGGAAATGTTACTTCAAAATGTTGAAAAATATTAAAAAGGTAAATGATCAAAGCCAAAGAACCTTTCCCTAAGACCTAGCAGGGGCCCCATATTAGCACATTATAACATTATTTCTCTCTGTGACCTAAGTCGCTAATGGTAGATATTTTTTTAATTTTATTTATTTATTCTTGTTTCAGAACATTTGTTTATTTATTTATTTTCACGGCCAGCTCGGCCTGCCCCGATGGCAGGGCTGGCATATCATGTGGTGCCGGGGATCCAACTGTGGTCTCTGCAGCCGCCCCACAAGCAGGCATTTTAGACCACTGAACCATCCCACCGGGCCCCGCTAACGATAGATTTGAACTTGACCTGCTTTCTCCAGGATGCAGGGCTGGGTTGGGCTGCAGCTCATGGTTTACTGCTCTCCCTTCGCTTAATGTTGCATGCTATGGAATAACTTCTGGTCCTGTTGCCAGAGCATAGTGATATCCATATCATCTCTTGACTTAAACACAATAGTGCCCCCTAACGAATTTCTCCTCTCTACTTTTTCTAACATTAACCCCAGCTTCTACACGGTCATCTGAGAAAAATGATTCCAAAACGCTGATGTGGTTCCTGTCCCTTTTTCTGAAGACACCTTTCAGTGACTGCGTGCTGTCCCCTCCAGAATGCCGGGTGCCTTTCAGCACACACGTTTGAGTTTCCTCATTTTGTCCAGCCCGGGCACTTCCTCCTGCCCACGTTACCTATTCAGCATTACTGAATTTATTTTTCTTTTTGTAGTACTGGGGATAGAACTCTGAACCTTGCACTTTCCAGGCAGGTCCTTATGCTGCTGAGCTATATCCCTGGCCCTGAATTTCTTATTGTTTACCACAACTGTTCTGCTATCTTGCTCCTTGGAACAACTGTACACATGCTGTACACTTGTTAGAATTCCTGTCTCCCTGCAGCCCAACTCTAATGTTGTGCTTATTCACAAACAGCAAATGTTTCAGAAAGAAAACTGTATTTTATAATTATGAGCATACAAAAAAGGTCAAAAGCACAGGGTTGCGCATTGGAGCCCTATGTTTGATCTAAGATACAGCTGCTACCTTATACACATACTTATTTGAAAGATTCATAGTGTTCAGAGATAAGAAGAAGGCAAAAGTCAATGAAATGTAAGAGCACGAGGACTGGCTAAAAGAGACTGTTTCCAGCCTTGCCCAATGATAAGAAAGATACTAGTAAGCTCAGATGTCTCACAATTCCCACTCATGGGTGACTTTTGAACTTGACAGTAAGGGGAATTATGCCCTCACTTAACTGCACTAGGAATATCTGAGGGATAAAAAGAGGGAGGATTTGTACAAAGAATGAAATAAAAATAAGGGCTGTTTCTCACTTTGGTGTTTCGGTTCTAACTTCACCAAAGTGGTGAAAGATGCTATGTGTACCTTTCTCATACTCAGATGCCCTCTCCTCTTGTAGGACAGAGAACAGAGGTCCATTATTGCAACAGTTTCCACACACAGCTACCCTTGAATTTGTCTTCTTTTTCTTCAGTTGCAATATGGTATGTTAAACACAATGCAGCCTCAGCTGTTTCTGAGTGGTAACAGAAAAAGCTGACAGAAAAGAAAAAAAAACCTGGAAGAATTCCGCTAGAATCTTTCATAGCAGGGAAAATCAAAGCTACGGTTCCTGTAGTGAACAGGAGTAGAAAGAAAGAGAATGATAAAACACACAAAACAGAAAAACACAAAGTACTTTAAAACAAAAAAGGAGAATACTGTGCAATTCAGAAATAAAAACCTTATAACTATAATAAAATTAATAAAAAATTCATATTTCATATCCAAAATCATTTACCTAATATATCAAAAATATCTAGATAGAATGTCAATAAAGAAACTTGAAAATTGTTTTCTTAAACTGGCAAAATGTAGAGAAAACAGATATCTCAAGCCAAAAATGCAAACAAGGATGTAACTACTAACTTCACAGGGATAAAAAATGACTCTGAAGAATATATTGAGCAATAAGTTCAATAAACTAGATGAACCATACTCATTTCTTAACCTGCCTAAGTTTGCTAGCCTGACTCAATGTGAAAGACAAACTTAACAGATTGATAGCAAGGAATGCTAATAACAAGAAAATGGCGTGCAAACTATTCCCTAGAAAGAAGGGCGCCACCCAGACAACGTCACCGCTGAGTTTTTTTAATATTAATCTGTTTCAAACTTTATTCCCAGGCTCCTCAACCTTAATTGTCTGCAAAGAATGAATTGGAATTGCACGTAAGCAACACCTGAAAAGAACTGCAGTGTCTAAGGGGCTCAGGCTTAACAAATATTAGAGATTTAGATTTTGTCAGATCCATGAATAAAAACAATTTTAAAAAGCAGTCATAATATAAAATAGCAGCTCCCAGTAATTCCCTCCAGGTTTGATCTTTTTCAGAAGCTGGTTTGGTTCAGTTTGCCTCATTCTCAGAAGCCTCATCCAAATTCCCTACAAGATCTAGAACCTCGTCATCGTCCTCTCCAGGGGCAAGCGGCGCTTTTCCATCCACAGACTATGTGGGCAACCCCTCGACCACTCTTCTTAAGCTAGTCAGACCGTCTGCACCACGCTGGCTCTAGATGCTGGGTAGACTTTCTGTCCGTGGTCTTATCTCAGCTTGGCCTGTCGTGGTGAAAGCATTTGCTGCCAGAGACGTTTGAACTTTTGGGCTGTTGAGGTGAATAACTGTCCCTGGTGTGTAAACATATTCACCTCTCAATACCAGAGATATTGTTTACCCCTAATTTCTTTAATGAGAACTCAAGTTTTGTATCACCTGCCCTGACTGGCCTACAAATCCCCTTCTTATCTTTGTGAGTAGTTCCTCTCCCACCAGGGCATTCTTGTGCTGCAGCTTGGCGAGATTTTCCTGGTTCATGATAGGTTCTTCCATCTTGTTGCAGTGGATATGGGGCAGCAAGTGTCGCGGGGTCTAGGGCTGGTACTCAGGAGATCTCAGGAGGAGGAGCGGAGATTAGGCACACACACGTGGGGACCCAAGATGGCAGCTAGAGAATGCACTGCTGACTGCTACAAAATTTTGAAAGAATTAATAATCATTCTTAATCTCTTCCAAAAAGGAGGAGAAGGAAAAGTTTTTGAAGTCATTGTGTAAGCATAGCATCACCCTCATTACAGAGTCAAATCTAAAGTGTACAAGAAACCAAAATTATACTAATATCTCACTTGAACAAGGATGTACAAATCTTCAAATAAGTATCAGAAAATAGAATCCAACAATATATAACAGATGCTACATACCACGATCAATGGGATTTAATGTAGATATACACAGGTAATTCACATTGAAAGATAAATTAATACAATCTGTCATTTCAATGAGTTAAAGAAGCACTACATGGTCCAGTTAATGCATGCAGAAACAGAAAATTCAGCATCCACTCATGATAAATCCCTGCAACGAACTGGGAATTGTTCCAGGTGAATAACATTTATGAGACAAATTGATGTCACAAAATGGGTCAGATCTGGGAAGACAACTGCTGTATGGTGTCACAAATGTGTGGACTGAAGAAGAGTTAAATTCATAGGAACAGTATAGATGGCAGTGCCTGAGGTTAGAAAGGGGAACAGGCTGGGTGTGGTGGCACATGCCTGTAATCCCAGCATCCCAGCACTTGGGACACTGAGGCAGGATGGCAGGTGTGAGTTCAAGACCAGCCTGGGCTACAAAAGTGAGAGCTCAAGACCAACCTGAACTGCATAGTTAGACCCTGTCTCAAAAAATAAATAAATAAATAACTAAGTAAATAGAAAGAAAGAAAGAAAGAAAAGAAAAGAAAAGAAAAACAAGTGGAATAGATGAGGAGATACCTGTCAATGATATTTACAAAAGTTTTTCATTGGAATGTGAATAAGTTCTGGGACTCTGATGTATAGTCTGTGGTGAAACAGACTTTAAGTAACTATATTTTAGTAATCATTCTAAAATATATACTTATTACAAGATAATAGAATTTGAGAATTTATAGTCTTTGTCAAATTAATTTTTAAAATAAAAAAATCAACTCGAAGCTTGCAGCTAATTATGTGGTGGTGAGCAGCTAGAAGTTTTCCCACTAATGTCAGGGACAAGGTAAAGCTGTTTAGTGGCACCCACCGTGTCATTTCAAAACTGTGCTAATGACTTGACCAGAAGACCAAGATACAAAGACAAAGCAAAAACCGGAAGACAGAAAATACAAAAAGGAAATCGGACACCAATGGAAGAGTCAATAATAGTGTATTGGTCTCTAGAAAAAATGATTGGTTTTGTAGAACATCTGAAATAATTAGAAATCACAATGCTGCTGGAATACTGAAAGATCCATTATAGCCAGGTTGTGCTGGATGGGCTAGCTTTCAATACTGAGAAAGAAGCAACTAGAGTTCACAGTTTTTAAAGATGTGATATTATTTGAAATAGAAGATATATCAAAACATAAGTAAATCTAACAGTTTATAGCTATGTGATTTTTATTTTTAGAGAACAAATAATATGAAAACTGAAAAATTACCTGTGATACAAGGTTTCACTTAACAAAATAATATCAGTTCCACAGTATTTGTTATAATGCATAGTGCTGTCTTGCAACTACTTGTTATATTACCAGATATACACATACAAAATTGGAACAAGAAAGAAATGTATAAGAAATTAAGAAGAAAAAAGAAAAGGACAAAATAATTGAAAAAAAGGGACAAAACAAATTAAGTATTAACTGCTCGTTTCCACAGACTAGCAGAAATTATTTAAAAAAAAACCTACCAAATTCTATAGAAAATAATTAAATATTTTTAAATTCCTGGATAGATGTTTCAGGGTTGTGGTAAACAGGAGGACTCATTTTCAAGCTGCCTACTCTTTTCAAATTAATCAGTAAATTCTTAGTATGGGCCAGCCAAATAGCTCAGCAGATTAAAGGGATCCTTGGCCTGCCATTCCAGCCCCGGTCCTGGATTGGGCTGAAGTGGCAACTGAGACTGGGAATGGTGGCGTGCACCTGTAATCCCAGCTGTTGGGAGGCTGAGCACAGGTGAATCACTATGAGTCCAATCTAGTAGTGAGATCCTGTACTAAGATATAGAACAAAAAATAAATTCTTTGTAATTCCAAATGCAATGCTTGAAAATAGATGAAATAATAACAAATTTTATCAAGAGAAAAATAAGCACCCCAATCATCAACATAATAATAACAAAGAAAGTAAATTCAAGGATTAAAAGCAATTTGAGCTGGGCGTGGTGGCACATTCCTGTAATCCCAGAACTTGAGAGGCTGATGCAGGAGGATCAGTGTGAGTTTGAGTTCAGCCTGGGCTACGAAAGTGAGCTTAAGGTCAGCCAGAATTGCATAGCGAGACACTGTCTCAAAAAGTCTAGAATTAAATAAATAAATAAACAAATAAATAAATGCAACATGGTATTGGAGACAGAACAAACAGGCCCAGGGAGCTAAATGGTTGGATCAGAAAGCGCACACACATACAGAAACATAGCCAAATGGTCATCGACAAAAGAAGTGCTGTGGGAAAAAGATCATCTTGTCAACAACCTATGGTGAAATAACTTGGCATAAATGCCTCAACATTTGACATAAACATAAATGCAATATGTAAACCCTTAGAAATTCTAAAAGATTACATGAAAAGCATGGATACACACATTTGCTCACAGATGACTTTTCAGAGATGACACCAAAGGCACGATCCAAGAAAGAAGTAGTTAATAACTTAGATTTGATTAAAATATAATTCTTCTGCCCTGAAGTATTAAAAGAATGAAATCACAAATGATGCAATGGTAGACAAATTTATTTACTAAAGTAAATCTGAGGAATAACTTGTTTATAACTTATATAAATGAATAACAGTAAAAGCCCAAAAAATATGAAAAAAGTGATGAGATTAAAAAACTGAGTGAAAGATCAGCACGTGGACAGGGAGATTAGCTTCGGAGAACAAGGGCAGAATAAGCATTTCTCGGCAAGTACAGGATCCTGAGTTCACTCCCCAGTCCTGCAAAACAACAAAAAAAGATCAGCAGGTGGTCCTCCTAGAAGAATCCTGATGCCAAATTAGCACATGAGAAGATGTTCTATGTCATATGCAAGTCGGAATTGACAAGCTAAAGCAGCAGTAAGGTACCACTACAGAGTTTCTAGAATGACAAAAATGCAAAACACATAGAGCAAAGCAGATCGAATTCAGTAATAATGGCAAAGAAAAATAACACAGACCCTTGAAAAAGAGGCTGGGCATTCTTGCTAAGTTAAATATACCTTTTCTCCCCATTAAGTTCAGCAGTCGCATTTCTTACTATTTTTCTAAATGTTTGAAAATTATGAATTATGAGCCAAAATAGACCTCTCTTCCTGTACACAGGTTGGACGTGTGGGATGTTTAGTCTCCATGATGATGATAGTCGCTGAAGCATTGCTCTACTCTAAATATCAGGGACAGTTAATAAATGTACGCTTTGTAAGCATCGAGGGACTAGAGGTAAGCACAGCTCAATGCTTCATGTTATTGGGGTGAGTAAGAAGTTTTTTGGGGAACCACTCCAAAAGTAGAGAGAATAAAGTCAAAGAGACAAATTGTCTCACACAGAACAAGATCAACAACACTGAAATGTAAAGTACATGATCACTGAAGAAACACCCTAAAATGATAGTGTGCGTTTATACCCTCTGCATCTGGCCAATTGGTCAACAGGTAGAATATGTAGAACATAAAATCTCAATAAAAATGCTTTCAACTGTTAAAATGGTTAACAGAAACAAATGTTTCTTTTTTTTTCCCCCCGTTTTGAGACAAGGTCTTCCTATACAGTTCAGGCTGGCCTTCAGCTCACTTCTGTAGCCCAGGCTGGTCTCAAACTCGCACCAATCCTCCTGCCTCACCACACCCAGTTTAAATATTTATTTTAAAAAGACAAATATGTAGTCACTAAGTACAAGAAAAAATATTTACCGTCATTGATCATCGGGGAATGATAAATCCAAACCATGATGTATCCTCCGACTCCATTAGAATGACTTACTGAAGGACAAGATATCAAGTCCTACCACGGCTCTGGAGAAGACAAATCCCTTAACCACTATTGGTGGGAATGTGAATTACTGTAGCCTTTCAGGATAACAGCAACAAAGTTCCTCACAAAATTAAAAATAGAACTATGATAGAATCCAACAGTCAGACCACTGTGTGCATAGCTAAGAGATGCCGTCAAACATTTTGAATAGTAAATCTCAACTGTTACATGTATTCTTAGCAGAACTGATGTCTGCCATATGAGGGAATGAGGACAGCCTGTCAGGTACAAGAGCCAGGGTGAGGCTGAAGACATTATGATAAATTAAGTAAGGCTCTAGATAAAGACAGGTTCTGCTTGGGATCATTCAAAACACATGAGCGTGTGTGTGTGTGTGTGTGTCTGGATGTCTGTATGTTTCTGGATCTTAAACTCAATGCCTTTTCACTAAGCTGGATTCCCAGCCTTATTGCTTTTAAAATTTGTGACAGGCTTTCTTTATTTTGTAAACTCTCCAGGTTGGGCTCTGCCTGGCCTTCCCCCATGCTCAGGCTCCAGTGTGCTTCAGTTACAGGTCTCGCCCCTTTACTAGGCTCCACCTCTTAAAGTACCATGAGATGGCGAGGTGGAATCCATGGCCCTCGCTAGCTCTGACTCCCATGCAGAAGTGTGATTTAGCGAGACGTGAGCCTCTGAGTAGCGCGTCCTCATTTAATAGCAGCCCCCGTTGTTATTGTCAGTGCCGTAAGAAATGTCCACTGCAAAAGGAAGTGATTTTCCCCAGTTGGCACAGATTTAGGCCAGTTACTTTGAAAATTTACATTTGTTGCTAACTTTTTTGAATTATATTCCCCCATAATCCCACCAGCAAATATTCATTTCTTAAAAGTTTTTGTTTTGTTCGAATTTCTACCTTAGCTTCAAGTGTATCTCATTTCCTATTGTCTCCAATGAAAAAGTAAAAGAAATGTTGGGAATCTCTTCTAATTTCTACTTCCTATTTATTTGTTACTTTTTTATGTGTTCAGTACAGGGTCTACAGAATCTCACTATACATATCAGACTTGTAATGATCCTCCTGTTTTCTGCCTCCCAAGTGCTGGGATTACAGGTGTAAGCCACCATGTCCAGTTTCAGTCACCTTCTCAGTGTGCCCTGGGGGTTAGGCCAGCACTGCATGCCTGGGATTGAACCCTGGTCCCTGCACCTACTTAAGCAGATACTTTAGTCTGCTGAGCTATCTGGTGAGCCCTTGATTGACTGACTGACTGATTGATTGATTGATTGATTGATACGGGGTCCCACTACAAAATATGGACTAGTAGTGATCCTCTGTGGGCTGTACCGGGGGATCAAACCAGGAGCTTAGGCTTGCAAGCCGGAAGCTTATGCCACAGAACCATCTCCCCAGTCCTCTGCTTCCTTTTTCTGCATCTTAAAAGTGACATCTGCCTTCTCATTTTCTTAAATTCATTTTGTCTTAGTTTGAGGAGTAAGAACAAAAGCAAAAACAAATAGCAGGTACAAAGACAGAGACAGGGTAGCATACAACAATGTGTATAGTACAGATTTTTAAGACAAGAATAGCAAATTAACAGTACTTGTTGTATTACCTATTTTGCCATCAAAGTTGTTGTTGATATTAGAAGATAATGGCTCTGCAAGATGGGACAGATAATTGAATATTAACACTTGCTTTCAATAAACTTTAATCTTTTTTCTTGTCTTTTTTATCTTTTTTTCCAAATTTATTTTTAAAAGAACATAGTAATAATTAAAAAGACATTAGAAAGGGCAGAAAGGAGAGGTATTCAATCATGGTTTTTGTATTATGCATTGCTGTCCACCTTGTAGTTGCTTAGATGATAGACATCAACATACAGAGTTCATCAAAGTAAAAAATCTAAATAGGAACAGAACTGCTATGTGAGACAAAAACTGATGGGAATTATTAACACAGTCATCTCTTGTATATGTACTTGCATGATTTATCCCTTCTTTTCTTCATATCTTTTCTTCTTTCCTTCATCTTTATTATTCAACCTTTAAGTTCAGTATCTTTCCATTTTACCATATCTATTATACATTTCAGGTTTTATTTATTCTTTCAGGATCTTACAGTAGTGATACAATACGATATTTACACATGCAGGTCTGATTTATTTCATTTATGAACATAGCTCTAGCTGCATCTCGTTTTTGAAAGTCACTAGTGTAAATAATTTAGACATAACTGCAATGAATTTAGCAAGGTCGTGCCATCAAAGGTGGGCTGATGATTATTTCAAGAACTATGGAATAGGTAATCCTCAGTGAATGCTAACATACCGGTGATATGAGAGAAAACGTGGGCCTTCTGTAGTTTGTGAATTTAAATTACATTGATATGACTATAGAACTGTAACAGAATGATTATCTGGCAATCATCAAATATGACTATAGAGCTATAACGGAATGATTATCTCGCAATCACCAATTAACCATAAACAGATTAAAATAAATCAGATTATCTTTTTAATGTCTTTAAAATAAGGGGATATTTCATCATCTTTTATTTGGTGAAAAGGAAGTTATTGTATGTGAGTTCTGCTGAATGCCATTAATCTTCATGGGATGTTTTGCCACATACTTTCAAGTTATTCAGCAGTGCATTTTGTTGAACTTTTAGAAAGTCTGATAAGAACTCCAGAACTGCTTTTGCTGTGTGTGAGGAGACAGGCAGAGATTCCACAAGGCCTCGGGGCCACATCCAATGAAAGCAGGGGTGAGCCTGAAGCAAGCACTCACGTCCCTGAGGACAGAAGAGCCAGGCATAGGGTGGGAGGAATGCTCAAACAGGGTCTCAGGGGCGGGGGAGGGGAGAAACAATAACCAACATGAAAAGAATTTTGTGTGGCAAATTAGAAGTCTAGATAATAGGTAAGACATACGAGATCAAAAATAGAAATAGCTTTTCCAGCCAAGAGAAAAATCTTCAACATTTGAATTTCTCTTTATTTAAAGCTACTGTGATAAAGTTCCAAAGCAAACACTGAAAAATAGAATGTGACTGGAGGGTGACACAGGCTGGTGTAATCTTATTTTTTTCTTCATGGAAACCCCATATGATCACAAATAATCACATACAGAGAGAAACAGAAGGTCATGGGTGAAGGGTCTTGGCTAAATTCACAAGAGCAGGTAAGGATATTGTCATGGATCACCAATTGGTGTCTACTTGTCATTCCCAGCTAAGCTGAACCAGTGTGGTATTGGGTGTGGGAGGCCCACACAGCGCTGGTTTCCAGCAGCGTAAGAGGCAGAAGTAGAGAAGCTGTTGGGAAGCTCTCAGGGAAGCTGTTGGGAGAAGCTTTCGGAAATCAGTTGGAAGCTGCTGGTCTTCTTAGGGTATTCTGTGGGGGGATCTTAGCCTGCTGGTTCTCCTGATTAGCTTGCTTGTTCTCATTATAGGAGGAGCTTGACATCTGGTTGTCACTGAGGGTGGCTGCAGTTCATTTTGGGGGAGTGCTGGTCCTCACTTTGAGCATTGTTTTCTAGGTCCAGAGCAGAAGATGGTGCCCAGCTCAGTCTCCTGGAGAAACTTCTATTGGCTCTCCTGATGGGAACTCGGCGTTGCACATTATCAGAGGAGCAAAGGGCCTCTGTGTTTCTAAGGATGGCTGTAGTACTTCCTGGGGATGCTCTGGTGCTCAGCTTGAGCGTTACTTCCTAGCTTCCTCAGCCTCATAGTACAGATCCTTCATCTTGCTGGCATTGACTTCCTAGCTTCCACCACTGACCTTTGGGTCTTCCAGTGCAGATCCTTGAAACAGACCATTATGAGACATTGCCATGGGCTCTAGGCCTACAGGTGGACTTGTAGGAGGCATTGTTATGGTCTCTAAGATCCAAGATCCAAGCCCTCAATTTGGCCTTTTTTTTTTTTTTTTTTTTTTTTTGGTGGAACCTGCCATTGAACTCAGGCCCCTGTGCTTGCCAGGAAAGCACTTATTCTACTGAGCTATCTCCCCAACCCCTGGATTCTTTGGTCTTTATGTGTGGACAGATTTCCTGCACTCTTTGCATATGACTGTTTGGGTGATTCATTATAAAATAATCTTATAAAGTATGTGTCCTGTATTATATTATTTCCTTGGCAAAACCTCAAACTGTGAAAGATATAGACCTAACACTAAACTTGGAGAACAATGATGTATTTGGGGCTTAGGAAAACAAATATTTAGGAGATGTTTATTATAATGAGTTTTGAACAAAAAAGAAATAGATTACACAGAGATTAGAAAATCTATTACCTGAGTACATTTCCCATATTCTCATAGCTGCTCATCTTTATAACAGAATTTTCTGAATAAGACTAAGTACATGGTTTACCCATTCTGGAGCAGAGTGTCTATGCTGGTAGTCAAAGGCAATCTCCTAAATTCAGCCACTTGAACTACCAGAAAACCCATATGTTTTCCCTCCATATCTGCAGTTTCTACATGCATGTGTTCAACCAACCTGAGCTCAAGCATATTAGAAAAAAAATGTATGTATATTGAATATTTGTAGGCTTTTTTCTTGTCATTGTTCCCTGAACAACACAGTGTACCAATTACTGACATAGCATTTATGTAGTATTAGGTATCATAATAATCACTGAGGCACATAAGAAGACATTGGCCTGTTGTTTGCAAGTACTATATCATCTTGCGTTAATCATCTTTAGAGTATGGCATTTTCGGGGGATCCCGGACCTATGGCTGCCCAGGAATGAATGTTTCTAAAATGACAAGTTGATTTTATCCTACTGAGAATGCTGGTATTTGCACAGAGTAATTTGTGCAGCAATATCCTCTGTAAACTGTGAGACATAGTTAAAAATTTGAGTTCATCTTCCCTAAGAAAGGTAGGGACGAGAAATCCTACTTACACATCTGTGCTGTTTTATTCCAAGCCATTTCTTTAGTTGTATTTTTATTTCAATTTAGTCACAGCCTATGAGCTTATCTTTTGGTACTATATAAAAATATTAGAACGGAGCAATTTATGAATGCAAGAGGTTTATTTTATTTTATTTCACTTTCACCAAAAAAAGGTCCTTTATTTTTATCCCCTGTTTTGTTTTGTCAGAGATGGGTATTCATTGTAGTCAGGGAAGCTTTATTTGGAGAAGTCTTTAAAGAACTTTTTCATATTTGATGCCAGACCAAAGATTGTAAGTTCTTGGATTCAGCAAAATGACACAAAGTAGTTCATAACAGTAGTGGGTTGTCAGCACAACTGACAGTTGCCAAAGTTGTTAAGGTGAGCCTTTTACAGCTCAGCATATTAATATAACTTCATTTTTATGCTATAAGAGGTTTATTTAAGCTTACAATTCTGTAGATTAAGCCACAGAGTTCTGACCCAGGTGGAGACATTTTGACCATATCACAGTATGACAGATGGTGTCATGACAAGAGTGTGTGTGACAGAGGGAGATCGTGTGTGGTGTCATGACAAGAGTGTGTGTGACAGAGGGAGATCGTGTGGGTAGAAACGTAGGGATTTGTAAGTCTTACTGTGAATGGTTCTACCCTGGAGATACAGTAACAAGAATGAGAAAGAGAGACAAGAAGACAAAGAGCTGAGCTAGGTGGCCCCTAGTCTGCCTGACAAGCAAGACTAACTCCCTGCACAATGAAACAAGCCTTCATTTGTACTTTTGCAAAGTTTGCAGCATGTGATACAAGGGTGACTAGTTATTAACAGCTGACCTGAACCAGACAGGATGCTTTTTGCAGGACCCAGGTAGCTCGTCTGCTTTAGGCACTGAGGCCGAGTCCCACCTACATGCACTCAGTCAATTTCCTAGCTTCCTGCCACTGCCAACAAAGAAAACCCGAGAGCATTTGCAGACAGACCGCCTTGCTTTTGCGTACACTCTGAGAAAGCAAATCAAGGCCTCATGAAACTTATCTAATCCTTCCCGAAGGCAAACACACACACACACACACACACACACACACACACACACACACACGCACGCACACCTGACACTGGACCCCAACTCTTGAACATCTGAGCATCTTTTAACATTACAACTCCAGGGATCAAACTTCCCTGGAGTTGTAACACATAAACTTTCGGAAGGCAAAGCATGTTTCAACCATAGAAGTTGACAGCATGATCCTTTCCTCCCTTGTATTTAGTCTTACTATGTTTGCTTGAGTTTTCTTGACTTCTGTTTGAACTTTTAAGGAAGGTCTTTCATGCTTCCTCATGCTTTAGCCCCATCTGATCATTGCATGTATGAGAATTTTCTGGGTTTTAGTATCAAAGAAAGCCTTGCACCACCATTTTAGGCAAATACTTTCTACTACGTCAATTCTGAAATAATAGAAACTTATAAAGCATAAATTTAGCAGCTTTTCTAGTTTTCTTAGTCTGCTGACCACAAAGCTTTTTACACCAACGCTACAGACATTCCATTTCACAATTATATTAAAACTGCACATGAAGAAAATTAGTCCCCCAGCTGTTACGATCACTTACAGTTCAGTGTAAAATATAATATGAAGTCATTGAGAAGCAGTGTCTAATGGTTGTATTTCTAGTTCTAAGGGGATTAAAGGTAAAGAGCTTTAGAGTTTTCTCTTCTGAAATTGCATGGAATCCCTGATTCATATATGTGTATCTACATGTATGGATCTATGTGCATGTTTTTATGAACACATATATCTGAAAGACAATTACTATGTTGAGCAGAATAATTAATAATGACTTTTGGTTAATGAGTAGAGATATATTTGGAAATGGAAGTGCATTCTCTTTTATGATGCAAAGAATTTTTATGGAATACAGTATATGTGTCTTGAATTTACCTCTGCCTCTCTTAATTTTATTTTTACTGAACCAAACTGTTAATTGCTCTGTAGTTTGTATGAAATGAGCTTTTAAAAATCCATAATGTATCTCTTATCCATACAGTGATTTTAGCTCTTTCCTTTTGCCATCTTAACTCTAAAGAGTTGCAGTTTACATTTAGTTTATGGAAATAGATCCATGATACTAACTTCTTTTGCATAAAACAGATGTGTTCTGAGGAAAGCATATATCTCCCATGTGCCCATTTATAGATACATGTTTCCCTTGGGAGCTGAAAATATTTCTTTTCTTTCCTTTCAAGTCCCCTTAGAGGTAATTATCTGTTTATGTTATATTACATTACTTTTTACAACAAAATAAATGCCTGTGATGGTTACTAACAACATAAACTACACTTAATGTTTTATATTTGCTTAAAAATTACCACAGTAAATGACATATTACCAATAATTATGAAAATACTTAGTAACATGTCTTTTACCATACCATTTCTTACAATTTAAATATTATATATTTTAATTACTACTTCCAGATATCAGTAATTCACACATATGGGCCTACCTTTATGAACCGTGACTCTCCTTATTTATTGAATTTTCTGTCTTCCTTTGAAAGATTTCTAGCACATCATAGAAAAAATAAAGCTTATGCCCCTGATTCTACAGAGTGAGTTTTCCTGTTAGAACATTGCTGAATGTATGTTATTTATAAATTAAAATGTTATTTGTATGAAAAAAAAATCACTCGGTCTCTGAAGTTGAAGCTCTTTTAATAAATAGGCATCCCATAGTTTACATTTTTGATAAAACTGTCACTTCAACAGTGACAGTGGAATTTGATGTGCCTACTCTAACTCTGTGTACTCTGTCTTAGTTGTGTCTCTCTTCACTGAGATACAGTGTCCAGCGCTCACATAGTAAAGGAGGCGAAGCTTTTGGGGTTCATGTGGTCAGGCTATGGTAATCGATTCCAGTAGTGCCAGGCCTCGGGGAGGAATGCTGCTGCAGTGAAGGTGGTCAGGGAGCACGGGGAGAAGGGAGGAGCAGGCAAAGGGAGCCCAACCAGGTCACACACCAGGTAACCCCGCCTCTTCCGCAATGAGCTCCCGGGAGACAGGAAGTCAGCTGTAAAGGCCTATAATCCAGTCATCCTCTGAACACGTGTGGCTCTGTGGCCATTTCAGATCTAAACCATGACATACATGCAAATATTTGTACATATTCAGTAAGACAAGCATATACAAAGTAGGAATATATTTATTTCTCCTAACAGGATGCTATGACTTTATTATTCAAACTGTGAACCACATGTGAATTTCCATATGTCATTTTAAACTCTTTACATTCTTTGAGAACATAATTTATGAGTGTATGAATCAGGTATCATATTCATTTGGAGTTACATATGTCTGTATTATTATCCATATCTGTATTATTTAATTCTCTATATCTTGACTTTAGCTATTTATTCAGTCAGGTTCAATTACAGTTTAAAATCAGTATGGAAATTTCTGAGAAGTTTGATTCAATTCAGCCATCAAGTGAGGAAAGGATAAGAAAGATGCAGTATTATTGTTGCACAATAAAATATTACTCAACCATAAAAAAGATAAATTCAAGGCTTTTATAGGTAATGGATATAACTAGAGACCGTACTCATAAATGAAGTAAATCAACCCTACATGTGTAAACATCGGATTATAGCCCTGTGTAAGAACATGAAAGAGTAAATAAAACCTGAAAGGTACAGTACATACTGTGAAGGGGGAGAAAATAAAACTATTCAAAGAGAGGGAACTACTGACGTGAAGGAAAGCAGAAAAGAAAGAAAGAAGGAAAGTAACCAGTATACATGTGCACAGGAAAGCTTGGATTGCTGATTGCTCCTGGTCTATTGACAGAAACAGTTAAAACTTATTTTTTCTTTCTTTTACTTTTCAATATTTTCACCAAATTTGTGTGAGTATATAGCGCAATCTGAACAACTAACTTGAAGATAACAATATGCAACATAACAACCACTGTTGACTCCCAAAATAAAAAAAAAAAAGAGCTGGGAACGGCTGGGAGGGAAGAAGCGAGAGATCGGTCCCGTTCCCATGGCACGTGACAGTCCTTTCACTTTTCTGAGCGGCACATTTCCGGGCTGAGCAGAGGTGACTTTCCGCTGGAGTGACACAGGGCAGCTTCCTGCTTCCCGCCCTCCCTCCCGCTGGGCTTCTTGTTGTCAAGGGAAACTTATTTAGGGGCCAAGTCCTTCTGGGGAGCTAGCACGTGGGGCGTTCTAGCGCACATTTAACCTCTGTCTCCTCAGTGAGTGACTTCCCTAAGTGCTGCTTTGCTTTTACTCTGATTTCCCGTGTACAGGCCTGGCCGACCCAAGCTCCTGCCTGGCTTTTTTGCTCGTTTTATTTTCCTCTCCTCCCTCCTTTCTTCCTTCTTCTTCTTTTCTCTCCTTCCTTTCCCAAATAATGCCTGACAGGCCAAGCAGGACCAATGTGTCACATGTAAACCTCTTCCTCGGGTTCTTTCTCCATCAATTCGCAGAGAACCCACATTAAACCTTTTCCTCCAGATGTCCTCAGATACAGAAGAGTGTTCAGTCATAGGAAACCAACATATTTTCTTTATGATTTCATAGCTTCAATAACTGCTATCCCTTTTGAGCAAAGAAGGTGGGCATTTCTGTTTTTAAGATCCCTGTGGATGGCAGAGCTAAAGTGGCTAAGGCAAATTCTGTAAAGACTTAAAACCCTGCAGAAAAAAATGAGATTACAGTGTTTTTGTCTTCCCTTTATCTTAAGAGATTCTCATTTTATTCTACAGAAATCTTTATAAATGTCAGTTCTCCTCAGATCTGCATTGCCAAGATGCTGGCATTGTGTATAGAGAAATCCTGAATAATGAGCTTCCAAAATGACTCTCCTATCTTAGCTGTGTGCCTCGGTCCCCCACAGAACACCTCCTGCTGCATCTACCCAGCTTAGGCAGAAGCCGAAAAGCTTTGCTTCTCTTTGTGCATAGTCCTTGCGAAATGATGTCTTATTGCCTCTAGGGCTGAACCACAGACAATGAGTATGGCATTTCAGTTGGTGCTGGGCAGAGGGATGAGTTTTATTTTTTGTATGTTATGTAAGGCAAGGTTTGTATGACCTGCCAAATTCCAGAGACCCAGAGGAACTGCCTGAGCGCTGTCTTTGCCCTCTGATTTCAGGCATTTGAACTGTCTCTAATGTACAAGATTGAACATCAAAATCTATTCTCAGCTTGCCAGCTGCAGATCAGCCTTGGGTGAAATGAGGTACTTATTGGCTCTCTTGCTCTCTCCCCGTAGAGACTTCCTTGATATGAATCATGTGTGTGCATATCCTTATCCCATTTTGTATTCTTCATGTCAGGACCCCTCTACCTGCATCCAAAGGAATATTTACTGGCTGAAAGACCTGGGCCGAGTGTGGCAGGGAATGTCTTAGGTGAATGTGAACTCAGCCCAGCCTTTGGAGACAGCCTATGTATGTCTCCACTGATAAGAAACTTGGTGTGCTTGAAGAGCAAGCAATCTCTCCCCAGAAACATTTATCCATGCATGAAACTACATTTTACTTCAATGCTTCTACATAGGCAAATTTGGTAAAACTCTTTACTGTGGCAATTTGACAAGCCTATTGTTTCTCTTCTTATACCTCTTCCCGAAGTTTTTAAAACTACGGAGGCCTGGAAATTGCATTAGAGGCTTAAAAGTTAAAATCTTTATGCAAGTATTTTTTAAACACCCTGTGGGACTCCAACATGCAGGAAATGTGAGAAAGCATAGGTTAAGGGATTTCTGCCACTTCTGGCTCCACTTTTAAGAGTATGAAGACAGGAGGATTGGTGCGAGTTCGAGACCAGCCTGGGCTACAAAAGTGAGCTCAAGGCCAGTCTCAACTGCATAGCGAGACCCTATCTCAAAAAGACAAAAAAAAAAAAAAAAAAAAAAAAAAAAAAAAAAAAAAAAAAAAAAAAAAAAAAAAAAAAAAAAAAAAAAAAAAGAGTATGAAGAAAATAGGCCCAAGGAGTTAAGTTCATGAGAGCTCAGCATCTCTTCCTTGAAGAATGGAGTCAATGTCCCACCCAACCTGCAGTCTTGGACAAGATTTTGAGAGCCACTATTCCACTGGCAAAATGTTATAGATTCTATGAGTTGAGTGTATTTGGAAGAAGGTGATATGCTATTCCAGGTGAATTTCACCCAGACTCCCTACCCTGAAGAATGTACTAAAACTGTGTGTTATATTTTCATAACACCAGAAGACAGGGAAAAGCTTTTGAAGGTGAAGAAAGAATAGCATCTTCTTAATCTCTTCTTTTTCCAAAGCATGTAGCACAGAATTACTAAATCCTGAGTAATAAAGGTCATAAAAAACATGAATTTGGTAGGACATTTTCAGTTGTTATGGGCTGGAGAGAGAGCTCAGCAGTCTGCATGTCTGCCTGTGAAGAACAAGGACTTGGCCTTGATATATGGTACCACATTGCTATTCTGCAACTTCACTGAGCTGGCCACTGAAACAGGGTTTGGTGGTGCATGCCTGTAACCCCAGCACCAGGGAGGCTGAGAGAGTGGGAGGACTACTTCATGTCTGAGCTGCATAGTGTGACTCTGTACAAAGTAAATTTTAAAAAAAGATGATGAAGTTATTCAAAAAGCATCTAAGAAATAGTAACACACCTCAAATACAACACAACAAAGTTCAACCAGATGTTGACATACTGTGAAGAAACATGCTGCATTTCACTGTATTTTTAGAAATACATATTTGCATGTGCCATTATTCATAAACTATTCTGAAGAGTGGGTGGTGGAAAAATCATACCCTCAATGCTTAGACAAGGAAGTCCTGTTGTCAAGAAGATGGCACTGCCACTGCACATGGCTGCCAGCAGGGCCTGCATAAATCCCCTGGAACCTCCTTACCTACATAAATGGGAAAAATCACATAAGTAGTCATAAAATACCTAGGCAGGGCTGAATTGATTTGGCGAGTCCATTTCTCAGTATGCTACCCATAGTATTCTATCGTATGGGCATGTAGGTTATAATTCAACAAGAATATGTTCCTTTTTGATGACCATCTTTTATGCCCTCTGTTAGACCATTTGTCTTTAATTGACAATCTGCATCTTGTTAGATCCTCAGGACTCATTAAATATTCATGAACTTACTGAGTGATGGATTGAAAAGAGGAAGAGCCATAGGTCACTCAGCCTGGAAACTTAATCAAGTCATCAAATATCTTGGAGGTGCTAAAAGAAACACTGAGTATATAGCAAAGGATGAGAATTATAGTTGCTGTTCTATTGAACAATGTGATTTTTTGCAAATCAATTAAAGTTTCGGCCCAGGTACATTTTAGTTTTTGCAAAGATATATTACCCTAAAATGCAATAAAATAGAAGGAAATAATGTCAATGTTTCTACAAAATTGGTTATGATTGCTTGGTTTTGAAGATGATGTGTTATATGTTAACTTCATAGTAGACATATTTACATGAAATGTATTTACTCTTCAAGGCAATCTGTAAGTTAGGTTTTATTATTAATGTAAGGTGATAAAATTGGGTCTTAAGTAAATTAAGTCGCTTGTCCAAATCAAGGTGAGATTGGACCCTCCATGGCCTAAAGGCCTACCCATCACACTTTATGCTAAGCCTCTCCATCCACTAATTCCCAATGCTTCTTCACAAAGGTGCAGCTGGATGATCCCCTGATGCCAATATTAGTCTAACTATTCCTTAGTAGTGTCACAGCTCTCATCCGCATGTCCCCCCAAAGCCTCACATGGCCATAGGACTTTTCTGGAGGATAAATCTAGAGCATGCAATTGGTTACTAGCACAGTGTTGGAATAGAGGATGCTGGGATTAAAGATGTGTGTGATTGCTGAATCAGTCCAGATGGGCACTGGCCCAATCTAAGTAGAGAGGATATAATAAAGGACAGTAAGAGCCCCTTTTCCCATTAGATTCACACTGGCCTAATCCCTGTAGACTGGATATGATATAATGAACAGAAAGTGGCTGGTCTCAGCCCCACTTGGCACTTGATTATCTTTTGGCTGCCAGGAAAAGGCAACTTCCTTAATGCTTTTGGGCTTTTCTGCCTGCTATGAGTCATTCTTCTCCCCCGCCTTGGAGCCAGCTGCTTGCAGAGTGAAGCCTCTTTTAAGTTAACACTTCTTCCTTTACCTTTGGATGTTGCATATTTTGTCCTCAAGCAGAAAGTAGTAAGGCGGGCTGGGGAGATAGCTCTGTGGCACAAGTGCCTGACTGGCAAGTGCAAGGTTGTGAGTTTGAACCCCAGTCCCACAAAAAAAAAAGAAAGTAGTAACGCATAGTCACTGGTACAGCGGAGGGTGGAGTCTTGCTGCCGGAGTACTGAGCCTTCAGAGGAGGCTCTGGTTTGTCACTGCTCTCTGTTCTTGGAAGCAACCTTCCCCACCTGGCCTTCCAGCATTTTCTCCGGCTCTGCCGACTCCTTTTTATGTAGTAGTGAAACTCCAAACTGGGATGCATTCATATTCCCTCAAACAAAAGAATGAATTTTAGAAACAACAGAGGTGAAGAGTAGAATATATCAGTCCAGTCATGGTGATCTGCACCTATAAGCCCAGCACTGGGGAGGCAGAAAACAGGAGGTTCACTATGAGTCAGAGCTGTGTAGTGAGACCTTGCACAACAAGAGCAGAATATATCTATTGGGGAAGAGAAAGCCTTTTTCCAAGAGAAGGATAGAAGGCCCAGAGGGGGTTGCCTAGGACTCTGCCTTTTCTAGGAACGTTTGCAGAGCAAAACTATGCAGTGAGGTGGTTCTAAGGTGCAAAACATGGGAACTCACCAGGCAGGCATGATACTACAAACTGTAGCCAACCAATAAGATTAAAAGCACAGCTGCTCAGGTAAAATCAGTTAAATCTAGGACTAAATGGGGGAGCCAGTCAAGAAGAAAGAAAGAATGTATATAGAACTGGGGGTTATCCTCTAGGGGGCTGGGTTAGTGACTCTTCCTGGCTTCCTCAAGGTGATAGAGGCCTATATAGATCATTGATCCCTGATATTATCACTAGGGAAATAAGCGTTTGTTTGATTTTTTTTTGTCTTGAGGTCTGGCCCACAGTGAGGCTTTTTCTCTGTCTGTCTCACAATTGTAAGGCATCTTGTCTTACATATTGAGTCCTTCTGAGGGCCTAATCCTGTCTGACTACCTATAATATTTTTATCTACTTCAGCTCCCTACAACAGTTTCAACTCTGCAATTTTAAAAATTGTTTGCCGCCTTCTCTTCCTAAGTCCCCTTTACCTTTTAACTCATTCGCACAAGCACAAAGGCAATTGCTCTCACTCAATTGTTGGCCGGTGTCCGTACTGTCATTTCCTGTTGTTTTTCGTGGCAGTCCTGTTGATATTACCCACAGAGTGTGTTCCTCAGCCTTGGTGTGTGAGCATTCATTCTACCCTTGTCATTTGTACTGATGATAGTCACGCTCGCTGGAGCCAGAGAGGGCCAGCTCTCCGGACCAGCAGGTGGAATCTCTCTCCGTCCTGGAGCCTCTCTCCTGAGCTTCACCGCGCTGCCTGCTGAGCAGAGGTCAGTCTTGCTGCACAGACTCTGCAGGCCCCCTCCCTCGGTGAGATCCATACCAGACAAGGAAATGTGGTTTGTGTCATTTACATAAGTGGCCTTTCGTTGCACAGATTGTGGGCAAGGTTCATAAAATTTCACGAAGAATTGCTACAGTGACATCCACACACTTCCAAGGGGAGAGGAAATAAACCCGAAGGCAATGAACAAAGCATTTTCGTGGATATTAAGCTGCTTTTTCTTCGTTTCCCTTATGGTCACACTCCAGACCATTTGCATTTGAATAGTTTAGATCAGCCGGGTGGTTATGATGGGAAATACAGCATTACCCTCTCCTGCTGCAGCCTCAGTCCTCTCAGTGCAGTTGAGGATAAGAAGAGAGACGAATGCAAGGCCGCCCCAGTCCCTGAGCCGTGGTAAAACTCTGGGTCTGTTTAGTCATGTTAAATAGGTGGTAGAGTATGAGTCCTCTAATTAATTAATGTATTTATTTATTTATTTATTTATTTATGTATTTATTTATTTTAATAGGGATCAAACTCAGGATCTTCCAATTTCCAGGCATGTGCATATGCCGCTGAGATATCTCTCTAGCCCAAGGGTCGGGGAGAGAGAGGGAGAGAGAGACAAAGACAGAGATAGAGAGACAGAGAGACAGAGACAGAGAGAAACACACAAAGAGAGCAAATTCTATTTCCAATGAAACAATCTGCTGGCTCCCTCTCCCTCACACTATTATTTGACCTTTCTAGGATGGTAATATTTTAAGGCTATGTTGTGATAAACAGGACAACAGACTCTAGGGCATTTCAGATAGAATATACCCATGGAGGAGTCATACTTTTTCAAATCTTAAAAAGCTGATTACCACTGAAATGGGGACACGCACTGCTTCAGTTCACAGGGATGCTTTGCTTTTGCTCTGGTGTTCCTGTGCCCTTGCTCCTCAGAAGTGCGTGAGTCCATTATCAGGCTTACAACACCCTACAACTGCTCTACCAGCCAGCCACTTCGGTGCACATCTCACTTGCAGAAGGGGAGATGGGGGTGTCTTTCTTCCCTGGTCCAAGCTGTCATCTTGAAAGCTGGCCTTGTGCAGTGCATCCTCGTGAAGGCCGTGTCAAGGCATCTCAGGATGCTGGGAGACAGACATGGGAGGATGGGTCCAGCTTTCTCCTTCCTGTGCAGGGGGTCCATGGGCACTGTCTGAACTTCTCAGTGACCTTAGCTCCTCCTGCCAGATTTAGAAATTTCTTTCCTTCATGAGCCCTTGGCCTCCCTCAACCTCACCCAGAGCATTTGAACACCGTCTTTCATAAATTTCAACACTAGTGTCCAGTAGTACTGGACGTGGAGATTACTTATGCACACTGAACACTGTACGTCGTCTACACTTTAGCAAACACCACTAAGTTAGCATACATTGCTGTGTTCTTTGTTTAACTTGGGGTAAGTGATAAAGAGACCAAGGTCTGTGTATCACAAACCCATGCACAGGGAGAACTGGGCAACTCAACTGTCATTGTCTCCTTGAAACTCTGCCCATGTGAGATGGCACTGAGAGGTTTCTGCACATCATTTTCTTGCTTTTTAAAGACATATGTATATGTAAGAAATGGAATTTTTTAATTAATGATTTTATGCTCTATATAGTATCCTAGTTTATAAATTCAAATGAGCTCTTGGAGGGACTTCATGTAAGGTATGCCTTAAACAAATGTAAGGTTGTTATTAATCTTGGTAATTAACATTTAATTTCAAAATGAATAATGCGCCCCGTTTTATTTCCCCCTTCCTAGAGTATTTATGGAGCACATATTTTCCTCCATGTCTCACCTATAGCGCCTCGCTCTTCTGGGGTTGTCTTTTGCTTTGAAATGTCAAGACCATACGTGCGCTGTTTTCACGACGACTCCTGTTGACCAATCATGGGTGTAGGCTGGGGCCACTGAGAGGAAGTGTGGGGTTGTTGGGAGGCTGACGGAGAACAAAGCATAGAGATGGAGTGTGGAAAGCCCTGCTTGCCAGCCAGGAGAACCCAGTATTGGAGACCCATTTTCTCGTCATGGAAGTAAAACACTGCAGGAGACTCCGCCAAGGCCTTGCAGGCACCCGAACTCAGGCTTACTGCAGACACAGGAGACCAGGTAGGCCGCCACCACCAGGCTGTGGAGACCATCCACCACCCTCGAAGCTCCTGTGTGGCACTAGGTCCTTCGCTACGGCAACAGCATGTGCCTTTGACTCACTGAGCCTGGGTCCTCTGGCCACGTTCAGATGCAGCACAGGTGGAAATAATACTTCTACCTACTCAGATCTTTGCCAGGGATGATATTTTATTTCTCTTCTCAGTGGAGACACTGGTTATATAAGAATTCACCAGTGTTCGAATCCTGGGCTTCCAGAACACTATACTCTGCCCTGAGATCATTTTTTTTTCACTCATCAGTAACATTAATCTCAATCACCTCGTGCCTCAGAGACCTCTCTGGAAAGCAACAATGAGTATAGCATATCTCATAGGGTGTTCGACAGAACTAAATGCTGTCATTTTCGTGCTTCTCAGAATGTGAGCTGTAGGCAGCTCCAGCTGCATCGCTGGTAGGGTCTACTTCTGAGGAAACATGAAAGGACTCTCGTTCCTGATTGTAACAAATAAATACCAAGAAAGTGACAGAGAAGAGTTAGGCACAACCTTGTATCCTTAGCCACCTGGCATCCTGTCCTCCCAGGTAACGTGTCCACAAAGTCTTTTCATCTGGGCAACAGTGGTCCTCAGTGCTCCCCAAAATAATGCAGGCATTGAGAGAATACAATGAGATATTTTATAGGGATTTGGAATTGTTGTGAGATCGAGGCATGTGATCAGTTGCTGTGCCTGGCTACAGAGGACAGAGCCTGTTTTGAACAATCTGAATTTATATGCCGAATGCATTTGGTGAAATGTTTTCATTAGTCACACAAAAATAATTATTATCATTGTGTAATGGATTAAAATAAGCACAATAACTATTTCTTGCTTTCCAAATACCAAGCTAATCAACATGTGTGCTTTGACCAACACTTGACAAGCTGTTGTACATGCAGTAGATTTCAACTATTTTATCTGTGATTGTTTGGAACATAATTTCTTTTGTTCTTGAGTGTGCAAGTGTCTTCATGAGGTCTGCTTTCTTAAAGTTTTGAGTTTCAGGGGCAGCCAAATAGCTCATTGGATTAAAGCGCCTGCAGGCAGGCACAGACACCAAGTGTCTGATCCCAGGGCCTGCTGTCATGGCCCCACCCCCAATGCATGCTGAGATGGCAGTTGAGACTAGGTGTGGTGGCTTGTGCCTGCAATCTTAGCTTTTGAGAGGCTGCAAACAGGTGGATCACTACGAATTTCATCTAATAGTGAGACCCTGAACACCCTGTAGACCCTTCCCTAAAATAAAAAAGAAAGATTTTTTAGTTTCAGCTCTTCCTTTTCTAATACTGAGTAATCATCATGACTTTTTAAAGAAGTATTTGATACGGGATGGCAATAGGCCGCTCAGACTCACAGTGATCTTCCTGTTGTCAGCCTTCCTAGTGCTGAGATTACAGGTGTGCACCTCCACACCTGGTCTCGGTGGTCAGCTCAGCGCTCCCAGCTACAAGGCCAGTGTGTCATAGTGTGCTGGTGATTGCACCCCCGGTCCCCGCACTTGCATAATCAGGTGCATGATCTGCTGAGCTCTCTTGCCGGCTGTCATCATGCCTTCTTTATTCTTTCCCCTGCTCAAATCCATCAGCCTGTCAACATTTGTACTGTGGTATTTGTTATACACCAGTGCTAATGTTGACTTATGTATAGTTTTGTTTTTACCACACTGTATAGTCATTAAATATGCATATATTTTTCTGTTTTTGAAAAGGTCAAGGTATTTTCTTTGAGGGCAAAGAAAATATGAAACATTAAATTACCTTTACTAAATATAGAACTAAATACTTGATAATTAGGGAAGAATTGATGGGGAATCAAAAAAAACAAACATGCAGACAACATGGGTTTATTTTATGTTTTTATTTTTTAATGAACAGAACATATTTATTGAGGGAAAGAAAGCTCCTATCTGAGAGAGGGATGGGAAGGGGTCCCAAGTGGGTTGTCCCCCGAGCAACATGGGTTTAGAATTTACAAGATGAAAAGGCACATGTTTGAGAAGATTTATCTGTTTAATCCTACTGTTCATTTTTTAAAGAATACAAAACAGTAATTAAAAAAACAGCATCCAAAACAACACAAAATTTCACTAAACAAAGTAATAAGAATTCAACAGTGGCTGCTGTATTGCATGATACTGTCCTCAAATTAGTTGTTTGTTACCAGATATAAAGTGCAAAATTGGGAAGGATTTTTTGTGTGGGCTAGGGGCTGGGGGCTGGCTCAGGCTGCCTTCAGAGCCTGTCTCGTGTGGCATGTGGGGCTGGGAGTTGAGCTGCAGTCCCCTGTGCTGCACCGGGTTTGCCCATACAAGTGCTAAAACAGCTGAGCTAACAGCCAAGGCCCCAAAATATGCAAAATTAGTTTTTCAAAACAAAACAGAACAAAATGTCAGCAAAAAAGTTATAGGAAATTAGGAAGAATGAAATAAGAATAAACAAAAATTTAAGTCTTAGCAGTGCCTTTCAAAACATCAGCAGAGTCCAGTGGTACAGTTATCCAAACTGTCCCATGGATAGATCTAATGTATCTTTTTTTTTCTTCTTTACTTTGTCCTTTTCCTCATCCCAGCTTTTCCTTCCCATTAAACAAATTATTTCCCTTCCACACTATCTATTTCACCATTAAGACTACACTTACTCTCTAAGGTTCTCACACTTGTGAGGTAATACGATGTTTGCACATGCAGGTCTGATTTATTTGACTTAACAGTAGTTTCCAGTGGTATCCATTTGTCTACAAAATCCTTAAAGTTATCTTTTTTTATAGCCCAGTAATACCTCTTTGCATGAAAATACCCTATCTTTTTATTCATTCCTCAGTTAAAGGGAACTTGTATTGGCTCCAATGTTTGTCATAACAATTTGTGCTTCTATAAACATGGGTGCACATATATCACTATGAAATGATGATTTCAGTTCTTCTGGAAAAATATATAGGAGAGAAATAGCAGGCTTCAATGGGCCCTTTAATCCTAGCTTTTTGCTGAACTGCCATACTGATTTCCATAATGGTTCTACCAGCTTGCACTACCATTAATAGTGGAGAAGGGTTCCTCTTTTCCCACAGTCTTTCCAGCATTTGTTATTCATTGATTTCTTGATAGTCATTCTTTCTGGCTTAAGATGGTATCTCAGTACTTGTTTGTTTGTTTTTGTTACAGGGTCCCATTACACAGATGAGACTCATAGAGGTCCTCTTGTCACAGCCTCCCCAGCACTGGAATTACTGGTGTGTGTTACCACATCCAGTTTCTGTGGCTGGCACAGTGCAGGGCCTGCATCGCATATGGTACCAGGGATTAAAAGAGGTACTTGAGCTTGCCAGGCAGATATTTAGATGACTGAGCTATCTTCTTACCCTCAGTGTTGTTTTAATTTGTATCTTGCGAATGACTAATGATGTTACATATCTATTCATATATTTATTTTCCATTCATATCTCTTCTGCTTTGAAGTAAATATTCATTTCAGGTGCCCATTTTAATTCTTTAAATGTTCTAGATAGGAGTCATATGTGTGAAAGACAGTCATCTACAATTTTCCCCTAATTTGTGGGCTTTCTCTTTACTGTTGATTTATTTTGACATGTAGAAACTTTTCTAAAGGATGACATCCCAATTGGTGATTCTTTGAAGTAGTTCCCTTACAGTTTTATTTTGTTCGTGAACTTTCAACCTACTGCCATGCCCTTAAGATTTCTCCCTCCTTTCTTTTCCAAAAGATTTAGTGTTTCAGTATAATAATGATATTTTTGGTCTGTTTGGACTGTATTTTTTCTGTAGGGTAATAGACATGAGTCTATATTAAGCCTTTAGAATGTGAAAAGTAAAGTTTTCCAACACAATTTAAGAGCATTTCTTTCTTCAAGTGAACATGTTTGGCTCCTTGTCCAAGATACGTGGCTAAGTGTGCTTGTAGCTGATGAAAACAATCTATGAAAAACAAACAGCCAACATCATGCCAATCTGCATTTTCCAATCTGTTCCTTCATCCTTAGGTATATTGCTTTGCCAGTACCATACTGATTTTATCATAGTAGCTTTATTGTATAATTTTAGGTCAGGGATTGTTATGTTTCCTGCCACTTATTTGTTGCCCAAGATTGTTTTTGCTATTCTGATCCTCTTCTAGTTCCAAACAAATTTTGTGAGTAGTTTTTTTTTTTTTTTTTTGAGATCTATGAGGTATGCTAACAGTATCTTAATTGGGATGGAATTGAATCTGTATAACACTTTTGGCAGTATGGCCATTTTCACTATGTTGGTTCTTCCTATCCAGGAGCAAAGAATATATTTCCAGGTTTTGAAATCCTTCTTGATCTCTTTTTTTCAGAATATTATAATTTCCACTATATAAACCTTTTGTTTCTTTTGTGAGACAGATTCCTATCTATTTCATTTTTAAGGTGTCATTGTTAAAGGTGTGGTTTCCACAAATTCTCTTTCATTTAGTGCATTGTATGTAGAAATTCTATTGATTTCGAAGTGTTGATTTTGTATCCTGCTATGTTACTAAATTTGATTATTAAATCAATGTGTCTCATAGTGCAGTTTTGAGGGTCTTCTATGTATAACAGTATGTCTTCTGCTAATAATGATATTTTCACTTATTTCCAATTATTATTCCATTTATTACTTTCTCTTCTCTAATTGCTCCAGCTGCTTCCAGAACTATATTGAACCACAGTGGTCACAGTGGTCATCCTGGCCAGACTCCTGATTTTAAAGAAAAATCTTTCAATTTTTGTCCGTTTGATATGATGTTGGCTGTTTGTTTGTCATAGATGGGTTTTATCAGGTAGAGGTAAAGATCATCTGTTCTGATTTCTGCATTTTTATTTTATTTTATACTTTTAGTTTTGTTGCCATGAATGAGTGTTGGGCTTTGTCAAAAGCTTTTTCTGGGATGATTATGTGGTTTTGCTCTTGGCTCTATTGATATGATGTATTACATTTATTGTTGAACCATACCTACATTCCTAGAATGAATCCCACTTGCTCATGATGTATAAAATTCTTTATGATTTGCTGCATTCTATTTGCTAGTATTTTACTGAGGCGTTTTTCATCTGTGTTCATTAGGGAGATTGGTCTGCAGTTCTCTTTTTGGGTCCGGTCCTTCTCTGGTTTTGGCATCAGAGCAGTACTTGCCTCGAGGAATGAGTTTGGGAGAATTGTTTCCCTTCCAATTGTATTGAAGAGTTTGAGTTCCGTTCGCATTAGGTCCTCCCTAAATTTTTGTAGAACTCAGCTATGAATCCATCAGGACCTGGACTGTTTTTTTCAGTGTTTGTTTACATTTTCAATTTCCTTGACTGTTATTTGTCTATTCAGAATTTTTACATCTTCTTGACGTAGCTTTAGTAGCACATATGGATCTAGGAATGTGCGCATTTCTTCTGTGTTTTCCATCCTGTGGGAGTAAAACCTTCGGAAATAAGTATGGATCAACTTCTAATAATATCTACAAGATCTATAGTGATCTCACTCTTTGAATTCTGTATTGTATTGTATTGTATGAATTTGAATTTTTCTTTCCTTCTTTGGGTACGGCTGACTAAGAGTGTATCAATTTTGTGTATTATTTTAAAGAATCAACACTTTGAACCATTAATTAATTGTATTTTCTTGTTTATCTACATTGTGTTTATTTCTGCTCCGATCTTTATCATTTCCTACCTTCTCTGGGCCTTGGGCTTGACTTGCTCTTCTTATTCTAGGGGCTTGAAATATATATTGGATCATTTATTTGAACTCATTCTGTTTTCCTGACATGAGAATTTATTGCAATAAATTTCCTTGTTAGGACAGTTTTTCTTGTGTCCCACAAGTTCTAGTAAGTAGTATATGCATTTTTAAATTGTAAACATGGCTTAATTTATTCTTTAATTTTACTTGTGACCCACTGACTGTTCAGAAGGATATTATTAATTTCCATCTACTTATAGAGGTTTTGTTCTTTATTTTGTCAATAATTTCCAGTTTCATTGAACTATGGTCAGATAATATGCATGAGATAATTTCCAATCCTTTGCATTTATTTCAGCATGTTCTATGTGCTACCACATGATCTATTTTGTACAATGTCCTGTGTGCAGCTGAGAAGAACATGTATTGTATCACTATTGGGTAGAGCACTCTGCAAAAATCTAGTGAGTCCATTTCCTCGCAAATTTTGTATAGCTTTGTCATTTCTTTGGTGACTTTTTTGCCTAAGTGCTCCATTTCATTGCGACAAAATGTCTAAAATCCCTCATTACAATTCTGTTACTGCTGATCATCTGATTTTCATGTCTGTTTAAATTTGACTTACATAGTTTGGTCCTCCTACTTTGGTTGCTTACATGTTTATAATTGCTGCTACTTTCTCTTGTAATTTTCCCCTAACATGTATGTAGTTACCTCGTTATCTCTTCAAATCATTCTTGTTTTGACATTAACATTGTCAGTATACAGAATAAGTATTCCTACTTTTTTTTCTGGGTTTCTTTCACATGGAGTATTATTTTCCATCCTTTGACTTTAAGTCTAAGACTTTCCTTTTGAGTTTGTTGTGTTTCTCATATACAGCACATTGCTGGATTTTGTCTGTTGATCCACTCTGCCAGCCTACTTCTTTTGAATAGTGAATTAAGTCCATTTACATTGATGGTTACAACTAATATAAGTTGATTTATCTTTGTCAAGTTATTTTCCTGGTAGAGGTTTCCCTCCTTTCCTTGACTTAATTGCTTACTTTTTTTCTGGTGGTTACTTTCTCTTACAGTTCTTGAAATTGTGGTTATTTTTTGTCTTTCTAAATATCTGTCAGTAGTCTTTGTAGGGTTAGACTGGTTGTCATGTGTTTCTTCAGTTGTTCTTTATCATGGAAGTATCTTATTTCTCCACTTTGTTTGATAGCTAGGAGCACTAGTCTGGGTTAGAAGTTTTCTTTCCTTCTGGGCATTGAATATTTCCTTCCAGTCTCTCTTTGATTTGGTGGTCTGCCTTGAGAAATATACCACGATTCTGGTGGGCTTTCTATTATAGGTCATCAGTCTCTTTTCTCTTCTAGAATGTGATTGTTATGTGTCTGAGTGATGATTTATTTTGGTCATAGCTAGCTGGAGTTCTCTATGCCTCTTTGAACTGTATGTCAGATTATTTTCCCATGCTTGGGAAATTTTTTGCTACTACTTCTACAGTCTTTTTATGCCTTGTGTTTTGAACAAAGGTGTTTCTTTGATGCATATTACTCTTATATTATTTTTCTTTGCATCATCTTGCAGCTATTGTATTGTTATTTTCATTATTTTTAATGAAAAGGCTCAACAGATTAAAGGCTCAACAGATTAAAGGCTCAACAGATTAAAGTACCTGCAAGTAGGCACAAGAGCTGGGGTTTTGATCCCCGGGCCTGCCATGCTGGCCTTGTCCTGGGGATGCACTGAGATGGCAATTGAAACTGGTCATGCTGGTATGCGCCTGTAATCCCAGCTCTTGGGAGGCTGTAAACAGGCAGATCTCTATGAGTCCAATCTAGTAATGAGATCTTGAACACCTTGTAGGCCCTTCCTTAAAAATATAAAGAGAGAGAGAGAGAGAGAGAGAGAGAGAGAGAGAGAGAGAGAGAGAGATGTTTCCTTGTCTGTTAAGATAGCTGTGATGCTATCGTCAAGATTTGAACTTTTATCTGCTGTTTTGTTCAAACAGTTCTATCAGCTTTTAATTGAACTTTTAATGTCCTAAATACTCATTTCAACCTTTAATGCATTATAGGTTTTTTTGTGTATTATTCTTTCAATGTTTCTGTCATTTGCCTATTCCCTTTTATTTGTTTTTATTGATGTTTTCCTTAGATATATTGAACAATATTTTCATGATTGTTATCATTTATTTCTTTACACAAGAGATTATTTCTGATCTAATTTCTTCCATAGCCCAATGGAGTAGTTCCTTCAGTTTCTATTATCTCAGAAATTTCAAGTGTGTGACTTTCAATTTTTTTTTTTTATTACCTTGTCTCCTGCCCTTGTTTTGGTTGGGCTAGAGGTCTGCAATTCCCATTTGTTCCTTCTTCTTGTCATTTTTGAAGCACATAATTTTCTCCTTGATTCTACAGCATAGATATGTGTATGGAGGTGACAAGATGTAAGTGAATAAGACACTCAGGAGAGTGGGTGACCAGGCAAAGCTCACCAAAATTCCCTCTATGTGGCATCAATGTGGCTTCCACTGTAGTGAGGGCAGGATCAATCCATATTTCAAGTCATATTCAGTGATGATGAGTGGAGGCTACGTTCTGCAAGGCTCACTTGATGGTGCTTCTGAGCATGGCAGCACTCACGAAGAGTCACGCTCATCTCTGCAGCAGACTTCCAGTGCCTGATTTTAGGAGCCCATAGCAGACTTCCTTGGGCAATGATTAGTGGACAGTGCTCAGCTGAGCTTCAGCAGGAATGGGTAGGAGAGGCCCACTGGGTGCCCACGAAAGTTTCCTAAGGAAGGATGGGTGGTCAGGACTCAGCAGAACTCTGGTGATGGTGACAGTATTGGTGGGACTAGACCTATATCTCTCTGGCAGTCTTCACAGTGAGGAGAGGCTTTTCATTCCCACCAAACTTTGGTCAAGTATAGGCTTGTAGGCTGTCTCCTACACAAACCTAACACATATTGGACAAATGAATGACATAATCCTATCCATAATTTCTTAAGAAATACAGGATATCTTCAGATTACTGTTGTTTAGTTTATGACTTTTCCATTTGACAATGACAGCAAAGTGATCCAGTAGCAACTGTACTTCCACTTGTGGATGTGATATTTCCTCATACTGTGTGCAGTTTGATAGCCTCAAAATGGTAGGTACTGGCAGCATGCTACAGCTCCCTTGCCAAGCCATCAAAGGAGATGTAACCGATCCTTCATACTGTGTTGTGCTGGTCGGAAAGATCCTAATATGTTTGTTGCATTAAATGCATAGTCGGTTTACTATAGGTTTGTTGGGAATAAAAAGTAGTCATGAACTGAAGCATATGATTAAATGTATAGAATTCCAGGAATCACGTAGAGAGCAAATGTACCCTGAGCCCTGTGGGAAGAGGTGAAGCTATGTGGTTTAGGAGTCGTGAATGTCATTGACTCTCTATGATATAACTTCCTCGGAAGAAATATTCTGTCAGTGTGCTTCCCGCACTACAGAAATCACTATTACACATAGTTGAAACAGAAACGTGGTTTACGTATTATTTCAATGGGAAAACTTGTTCAAAGTGCAAAATTAAATTCTGTCTTTAAAAGAAAATTGCTGATAAGACCTCAACTAATGGGGCTCCATTCATGTCCACTAGTCCTCTTTTTAAAAAATTTAATAAAGATCTTTTATTGTCTCATTAAAATATTACAGCTTGGCTTTATCATCCAGAAGCTTGTTTCTGTGACTGCATGAACTCTTGGATCTTATTCAGCTGGCTGCTGAACTGTTCCCTTTTCAGAATCATAGACACCATCCAAAAATTTTCTGATATCCTTGTTTTTGACTGTTGTGGCTTGCTGAATCAAAGCAGTTGAATTTGAAACAAGCTCAATGTCATTTCCTTCAAGGGTTAGCTCCTCTTTCTGGGCTTGAGATACTGAGCAAGAAACTCTTGACCTCGTACGAACTCAGTGAATGTATATTTCTCTTAAGAAATTCCGAATTTCAACAAGAGACCCCTTCTCCTGCATAAGGACAGTGGGGAAGTGAGCGCACACAGACCTAACCTTGTAACAGAAGCCTCTTGGTCATGTTCTGTGCATGGCTACAGATCATGTGGGTGGTCACCAGCTCCCTTCTGTTTCTCCACCATTTGTCAACATGGAGCCTCTTCCTTTTCTTCTCAAGGAGACTGAGTTCCACAGTGATGTGGTTGAAGTCCCTCCGTAAGTTTCTCTGGGGCTCTTCATAATAACTGTGAGCCTTTCAGAGTGATGTCAACATTTTCTGGAATGCTGACAGCCTGATTGTTAAGAATACTCTTGATTATTATGGGAGATGTGGCAAAAAGCTGTTTTTTGTTTATTTGTGTCTTGTTTTGTGGTACCAGGGATTAAACTCAGGACCTGCGCTTGCCAAGCAAGTGCCTATTCTACTGAGCTATTTCCCCAGCCCAATTACTGGTCCTCTCTGAAAAGGTGCTGATTCTTACAAATTATTTGAGACCCAGTTCCTTTTCATGTGAAATACACAGAAAGGAAAAGAAACAGTCAAATCTAAGGTGATCCAGGCTCATTCCCCATAAAGAGAGATATCATGTTCAATGGGCAATAAGCAATGTCTGGCCTGTAGGGACAAAGGAAAAGCCTCAAGTCAAAGGACTGGTGTTCAGTTTCCCAAGCTGTGATTTCAGGAGATCCCCACTTTCAGTATTGAAGCTGCAGTTGGTGCATGTTTTTTTAGATTCTACTCTTTCTGATCTTTTTGAGACACAGTCTCATCGTGTACTTCAGGCTGGTCTTGAGCTCACTTTGTAGCCTTGGTTGGTCTAGAACTTGGATTCATAACAATCTTCCCGCCTCAGCCTCTTAAGTGTTGGCATTATAGGTGAGTACCACCGTGCCTGGCCTAAATTATATGTTTCAAGGAGAATACAGAAAAAAAAAAAAAAAAAAAAAAAAACACCCTAACGCCTACTCTAAATCATTGCCCTATTTCTGCAGAAACTGCATCAGTAACTGACCACAAAGTGAACTGCCCAGATTCCTGCACATCTCTCTTCAGATGCTCCTAACCCTGTTGAACACAAAGTACAAACTGGGCTCATTATCCTCACCACACAGAAGCTCAGGGAGCAGGTGAGCTGTAAGAAAGAATCTTGCCCATGTGCAACGATTTTTCCTATATCACTTCTTTGGGTTTCCCAACTATCCCAATGATAATTACCAGATTTCACAACTTTCAGTAAATTTGTGTAGCTATGAGAATCCACCAATTAGTGAAAACTACTACTTCCATGACTCTATGGATAGGAATCTTTTATTATTGAGGACAGGAATGAATTGACTTTATATTTAAAAAGGGTAAGAAATGAACCCTGCTTCCCAGAACTCCAGTCCAGAGAGGATATGGCTATTTCTCTTCTGATTTTTGAGAAACAGCTAAGGGACTGCAGCCCAATATTATGTGAAGGCCTCTTCTGAACCTGTTGAATCTTGAGTCTAACGAATGGTGAAGTCATTCCTCTGTGGGAATAACTTCCTCTTCCCTGCACTGGGCAGGAGTGTTTTCTCCATGATTTTCTACAATGTTGTTGTGCCCCTCCAGCTTGGAGGACGTAACCACCATGCCAGAAATTCTCAATAAGCTTTAAGACTTAAAAATAAAGACTTTACTTTCTTTGTTTTGAATTTAGAAGGAAATATATTTGTGGTAGGGCCATGGGGTTCCAAAGGAGATGAGAATGTTAATTTTGAGGAAAAATGAGATTATAAGACAGGCTTATAGGATGCTTGTGTTCCTTTAAAGATAAACTGAAGCTGAGATAAGATGAAAATATTGCATTGTCAAATCACACATTTGATAGTCAATGAAAAAAACAGTAGTAGATTTAGAACTGGGACACAGAAGAAGTAGCCTCCCCTGACCTCTGAGGGACCAAAATGATACAACTAAAACAGGAGAAATGAGGTTATTCAAGTTTGGGTCAGTCTCCACAATAGCATACATGATTTTCATAATGCAAACCAGTCACTGAGGACCGGGACATCTTTTCACATGTGCGATGCTGAGGCTCAAGCCCATGGCCACACTCGCCCAAGGAAGGCCGGGGCACTGAGCCCCACCAAAGTCTTCATGATTAGTGAAACAAAGCTGAGAATTGTTAAAGTCACCTGTTAGTCGTATTCTAGGAAGAAAATATGGCTCCTGGTATTTTTCTGCCGGCTTTATCTTTTTCTGTATAGCACCTAACCATTACATGATCATTTGTTGGTCAATAGTACATGGTTGTGCCTTATCAAGTGTGCTTCACACTTTTACATTGCTCTTAGTTAGACCAGATTTGGGACATGATAAGATAATTTGTCCAAAACCCTTGACCTCCAAAACGTGGGTCAGACAATCAAATAAACATAGTAACATTTAAGGATAAAATATTGTTGAAGTGTTGAGTTATAAGTAGCCTACTCTTGAATAAGCAGAAAAAAAATGGATAAAATAACTTCTTAAGTGCTCAGCAGCCAGTTATCTTAGCAAAATAGATCAATAAAAAACACGGATGGTTGAAGATTTTCTTACAAGGAGATGATAATTATGATTATATACTTTCTTGTTCCTCTCTCTTTATAAACACACACCAGGTTCCCAATCCTGACATTAGCATTTTTGGAGTCTATTATTGTAAATTTGGCAAAATGATTTGTGGACAAGAACTTTTCAAATGTTTAATTGGAAATACATTCCTTTGGCCTCCATTATGTAGACTAGAGGGCATTATGACACTTTCAAGGAAAACAGTCCTAAATTGAACGACTTTGAATATAGTGAATTTTTTTCACATGAATAAATAATCCAATCAAATTTTCTGAAATCAGTTAGGTCCCTCTCTATCTCTGCTTTGCTACTAGCTACTTAGTTGTCTTGGCAGTTCTCTGCACAGGTGATGGAAGATTCTCACTATGTACAGAGAGGCTAAAGACAACCTATCTCCTTACCAGTTAAGTGGATAATCACTGGGTCTGAGGGCTGCATTATGCCTGAAACAATAGCATTTCATCGGGATGTGATCTTTAGGATTGTGTTGCCTTTTTCCCACTTCTTTGATCAGTTGAGTTCATCAAGAAGGGCGTCTCTTAATTGCTCCTGCCCCCTTTTTAAGCCTAGGCTTTCCTTACAGTGAGACCGCGTGCACATAGCCTGGTATCTCTGTGGTGCATGGTCTGCTGTGTAAATTGCCTCTTCAGGTAGTGCCTCCTGCATGGAGTGCAGAAAGCACTGAAAGACTGACAGACATATGTCAGTGCTGAGAATAAGTATAGCTGTAATGGCTGGGATTAGATGTATTGCTCATGGAAGACCAAATTAAAAGGAATGAAAGAATATTAGTTAACCAGTGGCTCATGTGCTCACATTTCCATCTGGAAAAATACAAAAGGCTCAGTCCTTTGCCCGCTACCTGAATTTATAGTTTCTTTGTTGCTATAGCAGTCGGGCAGGAATGTGGTACCTCCTAGATCCTGTAGTTGTGGGGTCTCAGGCAGAGGTATTTATGGCTAAGCATTGGCAAACCAGTCTGTCTCTTATTGCCCTAATGGGATCCCATTTCTCCTTATCTCCTACATGTTTGTGAAGTTCTGACAGGGCAGGGGAAGGAGTAAGGAATGGGGTGATTTAGGCGTAACTACTTCAGGCAGGGGTTAAGCTGCACTGAATTCTGCCTCGGTCTCTTTGACTTCTAAAAGTGAATAGGGTATTATGCAAGGTGTCATCCATTACATGGGAAATAATACTACCCAGCAAATTGTGTTTCTGGGGCAAATGTTGCAAGCTCTGTCCCTAGGTGGGTAGCTATAAAATGAGGAAACTATGACTCATGTTTGAAAGGTTTGTGACAAATTGAATGAGTTAATTCAAAGAGCTTAGAGCAGTTCCTATTATATCAGTGTCGTTCCTTTCTAGCACAAAACTTATTTTGCTACGACATCTCTTGAATGCAAGCATAGAGCATACCCTAGTCTTTTGATATTATTTTAATAATGGCTTTGTAAAATGTTATTCTTTACACAGATGTCAAAATTAAGTCCCAAGCTCAGTGAAACTCAGCTTCACAACACCACCCTGGCCAAGACAGAATTTATTGAGAACTAACTAGTGGTAACCATGTTGAACACCATCTGGGATAATTGCAAGTCAAATCTCAGCAAACAGAAACAACATGAAAGAAAACCAAAGCTGGCTAGGTCTCCAGTCTGGTGGGAGTCTGCATGGGAGCCCCACAACCCCAGGGCCATACCACTTGGTTTCTTTGACTCCACAACCTCGAGGATGCAGAGGGCACTGGCATTATATTTTCCTGAATTACTCACTTTCTTTAAGAATTCTGGAACTCCTTGAACATCTAAAAATCAACCTGAAATGTTTGGGAGGCTTAAACAGAAGAATCACTATACTATGAATCTGACCTGTGTAGTGAGATGCTACAGACCCTGTACTAAATATATCAGATCAACCTTATTTGTTCTGAAATAGCTGTGCGTGTGTGTGAGAAGATGTGCTCGGCTTTTGCATGTTGCCCTTTGTAAACAGAACTTTATAGATAAACTATGACGGTTGCATTTGTGATTCATGAATAATAAAAAGGAAAAGGCTGGAAAGAAAAAAAAGCTGTGGATTCACAGAGACCCAATTAAATTAAATGGATCGTCTCTCAATTTAAGCAAAGCAATGAGGAAGAGTTTAAGACTTTAATATTATTAAATTGACAGACTAATAATGAAAAGATAAGGCTGTCATGCACTAATCTCCTGCCATGAGCAAGTTATCTCCTGTGTTATTTGCACATATTCCTTATGCCTATCACGTGGGGAGATGATTATTTCATCTTGCAGATGTCAAAGCAGAAAATCAGAGCGATTACATAATTAAGCAAGGCCACACAACATAGTAGTAACACCAACTCCCCTTTCCTGAGGTCGTAACATACATCAGGTGCTGATTTAAGCATCTACTCATTACCAATTTACAGTAATGGCTCAGTTCAAGAATACTTCTGCATGTAAACCATTCAGTTCAGAAACAAAAGAATTCTGTCAGTTTCTGCTTCCCAGGTACCAACTCTGCATCAAGTGACAAAGAAGATCATAGCCATTATCCCAAAAATGGAATTTGTGGCTGGAAAACAAAGATGGTAAAAATAATTCTGATTTTGCATATAGATGTAGCAGTAGAGATTGCATGCTGGTTCTATTAGTACTTTGTAGAAAGTTTAGAGAGACTGTGCTTGCCTGGCACAGTGGAAATTTGAAGGTAGGGCAGAAGAAATATAAGACAAAAAAGGACTCCCACGCCAAAAGCAAGCTGGCTTCTGCAGGACCTCCGACCCCCTGAACTCACTTTGCTGTAACCATGGCTGCAGTGACCTGAGTTCTGAACAGGGTTATTTACTGAACACGGGCACTACCTGCTATTGTTCTACAATGTGCTCTATACCATGGATGTCTTCTTTTCTATCCTGGAGTTTCTGTGACTCTGCAGCTTTAGAAAGTTCAGAATTTGCTTGTCTCTTATAATGTGCATAAAGAAGTGAGGGCAAATTGTCAACGTGTGCTCATGTGCCTGCATACCTCCCTGGATGCTTCCGGCTGGTGACTGCTTGGCAGAGCGATGGGCGATGATGTCCGATAACTTGGTAATGGAGAGCTTGGTCTTTTCCCTTTGTTTTGCTCCCAGCCCTCACAAATGCTACCTGTAATGATATGAGAGAGTTTTGGAGGTTTGTTTGTTTATTTATTATGATCAGGACCTTGAGTTCAGCCCCTTTACTTAAGAGGTAAATATATAGCATAGAGCTAAACCCTCCCATGGAAATGTACTTTTAAAACAGTTTGAAAATTTTCAGGTAGAAACAACTTTGTCCTTAGTTTTGGAAGCAGCAAAACCAGCAAGAGCCAGCCGGTGCTTGCTGGCCCGTGCTGTAATTAACTCGCATACTTCAAAACAACAACCTGGACTAATATACTTCTCTTAGTCCAGAGAGAAGTATATTCTTTTCCTTTTTTGTTTTTTTTTTTCTAAGCAACATCAATAGGGAGGTGGGTCATGCCCACACACTGTACTCTGTAGAATGATTGTGAGGACAATATGCAATATGTCAACTTTCAAAGAAAAGAAAGGGGAAAATAAAAAAAAATGTAATGTTGATTTAGAAAGGTTAATGTTTAATTGTTTGATCAATCTTATATACCTATATGTATTAATCTAAACTGATCTGATGATGAAAATATATAATATAACTATTGTTAAATTTAAACAATAAAAATATTGAAACTCAAAAAAAAAAAAAAAAACCAACCTGACAATTGCTTCTTTGCAAAGCCCTTAGTTCTCTCTCATGAATTTGTAGAACTTGACTAGAACCTTCTTCAAGCACAGATACTTTTATGTTGTCTCCTGAAACTAGTGATAACCAGAAAGAAATGAGTTCTTGAAAGAATAGGATGATTCAAAAGGGCATAGTCTCTGGACTGGGACCTCATGACTGCTGAGAAAATGTCCCTGCAAAAATTACTAAGCCTCTCAGATGCTCCTCCTCTTCTAACTAAACTGAGTTCTTTGACTGCTGATTGATAGTTTAGAAGGCAAAAATCATGGGAAGGAATGCCCCCCCCCCACCATGGACCTAGGTCCAAAGGAGAAATCAAGGGCAGATCCCAAAAGAAAACCAAAACATTAATAAAATAATGTTAGTTTTTAAAAGTCAGTAGCAACGTTTATTCAAAAAAGTAAAAGTGAAGCAGGAGAGAGAAACTAGCTCTGCAAAGTGAGATTGAATAAAGAGGAAAATGTAAAACAAAAGAAAACCCTAGATAATTAAGGGCATGGTTTCACATGGAGGCCGTATTAAACTTTCTCGGGTATCTGTAGTCAAATTTAATGCTGTCAAGTTTTTTAAGTTTCCACAGGAGAAAGAGGAAATGGTGAGCATATGTATGTCTTCAACACCTATGGGTCAGTACAAGGGTAGGGGCGTGTGAGAGTTGCATGACTTTGCTTCCAACCCTGACGGGTGAGGGATGACCTCGAGAGTTGTTCTGGGCGGGCTCCGAAGATCGCATAATGCTCCAGCGGTGTAGTAAGATTCTCTCGTAATCATCATGGACAGCTGAGAATTATTCTGATTCCCTATCACTTTCCAAACACATCTTTCCACATTTTAATGAAAAGTTCATTTTCGCTTTTCTTCTTTGGAGACCCAGAGATAGACAGAGTGGGCCGGCAGGTCTGGGTGTGCGCAGCGCTCCTCAAACACGCTGCTGCTTCCAGGAAGTCCAGACTGAAGCCTCAGCCGCTGCTCTCTGCCCTTCTATGTTCACCTCCTTGGCTCCTTCCTGTCTTCCCTGCTCATCTTTTCTTTTCTTGTTCTGACAATAAACACAAAATATAAAGATCTTATTAAGTGTTTACACAGTCAGAATAAGAGAAGCAAGATAAAATACCCACAGAAGCAAGTTAAATACTGAACAATAATAAAGTTCTTCAGAAATCTCCAAATTAACTCAGTGTTTCAAATAAACTCAAAAGTGATTCCAAAAATAATGTTAAAGGGCTGGTCAGGTAGCTCAGCGGACTAAATGCCTACTTAGGCAGAGCGAAGCAGCCGGGTTCGAGCCCCAGCCTGTCTCATTGCCCCCCACTTCCTGGGCCTACTGAGACAGCCGTTGAGACTGGGTGTGTTGACCGACTCCTGTGAGACCAGTGCTTGGGAGGCTGAATGTAGGCGGATCACTATGAGTCCAATCTACATTGGGGGACCCTGTAGACACAGTAGACCTTGTACTAAAATACAAAATTACTACTACTACTACTACTACTACTGCTAATAATAATAATAATAATATCAAGCTTGGAGAAGAGTAGTGTTACATATGTTCTTTAACTTGTCCCATTCTAATACCCCTCACTAATTTTGCAGTAGTCTTGAAAATCATCAGCCTTGCAACCATCAGAAAGGCAAGACAAGCTTTGGAGATTGAATCTGGCCCAGCTCTTTTCAGGTATAAATCCCTTTCTAAAGACACCTATTCCCTATTGTTATGGATTATGTCTAGTTGTCCCCCAAAAGCCTCATGCAACCATGAGGCAGCAACTTCTAGACTTTAAGACTTGACTCATGACTCACTTGGGATTATGTGTGTTAGAACTGATGGGACTATGGGTCTCAGTACTGCTAGAATTACTTAACTCACGATCCACTGAGATTATGCGTTTTAGCACTGATGGGATTGTCAGTCTAAGCATGGCTATGATTATGTGTGTGGCCTAGGGTGGATAGGCTGGGGCAGAAAGCCTGAATGTAATATAAAGAGAGACAGAGAGACAGGCTAACGCTGTTACTGTTTTCTTCTCTGGTTGGTCAGGTGCCACTGTCACCAGTTTGTTACTGTTCTGCCACCGTGAACTGCTGGCCTCTGCATTGTGCCACTCTGCCTTAGAACTGGCTGAATATGGACTGAAACATCCAGTAACTGTGAGCTAAATAAACCTTTCCTTCCTTCATTTTGGGTGCTAGGTGTTTATCCCAGCAACGAGAGAAGAGTAACTAAGACACCTATTTAATAGCAAAGCTCTTTGTAGTGGTGACTATAGTTATAGGACTGCATGAGGTAGACTCAGGGTACTTCTATGTAGAAAACAAAAGAATCATGGACTGAAATGAAGTTATAAATCATGACATCCAGCAGACTTCCATAGAATATTCTACCCACAAAAGCAAAATATGCATACTTCTCAAGTACACATGGAGAATTTCCTGGGCAAAACATCTCCTGTGTTATAAAACACAGCTCAACATATTGGAAAAGATTAATATAATTCTCTGCAAGCCAAATGGAATAAAACTATAAAATTCATCATTTCTCCTTACTAAAAAGAGAAAAAGAATAGCCAAAGACTGCTTTCAAGTAGTCACTGATTCTGCCTTAGTAGAGAGCATACATCAGAGCACATTACAAAAAAGGCTGATGTGGAAAAGCTCACTAAGAAGGGAATTTTGACTACGACATCAAAAGAGAGGATCCAAAGGACATGCCAAAAGCGAATTTTACCTAATTAAAAGAAGGCTACCATGGTAGAAGCAATTAGACCTAGGAAAAATACTAAGCATGGCAGAGGAAAATGAAGCAAGTTTACAGTCAAGCAAATAAAAGCGAAGAGCAAGTTTAACATGTAAATAATGCTATACTATTGTAATTACAGTTTTCAAATCTTCATTAATATGGTATGACAAGTGCAGGGTGCTTTGGAGGAAGGGATGGACAGAGAAGAAGACCAATATTAGGAAAGAGAAAATACAGCTTTTGCAATACGATATTTATGTATGTATGTATGTATGTATGTATGTATGTATGTATGTATGTATTTATTTATTTATTTATTTGTTTATTTATTTAGCAGTACCAGAGATTAAACTCAGGACCTTGTACTTGCCAGGCAAGTGATTATTCTACTGTGCTATTTCCCTGGCCCTAGTCTATGATTTTATATCTCAGTTTGTTTCTGTGATGTACTGTGACAGGCATGCATTAGGTAAGCAATGTTATTGGATACAAAGAAGCTCTAAAGACATGTTCTAACATGTATGAAAAGAAAATCAAGCATAGCAGCAGGTGAAAGGAGTCACTGTGGCTCAGGGTCACAAGGACCTTCTGTACATTTGAAGAAAATACGTCTACATGGGACCAAGCATACTTTTGAATCAGTTTCATAGTACAAACCCAGAAAATTGGCATCTTATGGATCGGTGACAAAGCCTAGGAGGATTAATTGCACGTTTGCTTTTCCATTTGCATACAGGGTCTCAGTGTGCAGCTCAGACTCAAAGTGATCTTCTTCTTTGCAGCCTCCCTAGCGCCAGAATTACAGGCATGTACTACCATGCTCAGACTCAGGATCCTGCTCAGCATGGCCAGGGGTCAGGGACAATGGGGCATGCATGACCTGGGATCAAACCCTGGTCTCTGTGCTCAGATCCTAGTCCTGGTCCCTGTTTTTGAACCCTGGTTGTTGCGCTTGCCAAAACAGGTACTTGGTCTGCTGAGCTATCTCACCATCCCTGCCAATGTGAATTGAAAGGAGTTTCTCCTCGATGTCAGCCTGAATAACCTTCGAAGACATGAAGAACTCTGTCACTGAGTCTTCTGGACATCTTTTGCTGGATGGGTCAATGTTCCTGAGGAAGACCTGACAAAATTATCATAATAGCTGTAATTTTCAAAAGAAAATAGTAAAGCTATGTGGAACAAAGCACACCTATAATCTCAATATTCTGGGATGGTGAAGAAAGAATATCCCAAGTATTTGCCATGCCCCTTAGTAATAAGTAAGAACTTGTATCAAAATAAAACACCTCTTTGCTGGGGATGTAGCTCAGTGTGAAAGCCATGGTACCCAATCCCTAATAGTGAGGGAAAGAAAAAGAAATGAGAAAAATTTGTGTTGCTAAGAGGTTACATATCCTGAGTTTCATTCTAGGAATATCTTCATTTATGGCTTCGGTAAAAAGATAAAAGAGAATGTTAATTAAACTTACATCTTTAGAAGTGTTGAAAATTCCCACACTGCCTGAGAAATTCCTCAAAATGGACTAAATAGGTGGTAATTATCAAACAGTTAATGACATAAGCTTTCCAGAACAAAATGTGGATAACCTAAGTAAAAGTGTAAAAAGAACAATCCTTCAGGGGATTGCAATTTAGATTACATATTGATCCCTAAACACGTACTTCTTCATTCCACTCTTCCATGCCTTCCTCTTTGCGCATATTGAGTGCTTATCGGAAATGATAGTGAAATAAGGGTGCCACAGATGGTCGTTTGTATCACTGAAAGTTCTAAATGGTTCCCCCACTCTGCTCTAGCGTGTATCTCAACCTGTGCACGAATCTCTTACATACCGTCTTTAGGACCTCAGCATGCCGGCCCAAGGTTGAGTCATTAGTCTCTGAGCAGCTATTGAACAGGATCCCCTGCTATGTTTTGGTGGACCGAGGAGAAAGCTTTCCAGCTAGGTGCAGCAGGAACCCTGTGGTCTTCACTGGAAGTGAAAGCCACTACCTCGAGGAGCTGGGAGCAAGTAAGGAGGAAGTCTGAGTTAAAATATCACAAAACTTTCATTTGCTTCTTATTTCTTTATAGTTTGCTAGAATGGATGTTTATTTGCTGCTTTGGATCATTTTAGACAGTTTTCAGTCCCTCTTTTTTCAGTTGTTTTCATCCGTGTCATTGGAATACCCAGCAGCAGAGCTCTGCAAGCACTTATGTGAAAGGTAATCTGGCAGATACATAGTAGCCTCGACAGGGGTGTGATCTCTCTCCATCAAGATGACTTCCCTGAGGCCCCCACACATGGAAGCAGCACACACCTATAGGTAAAGTAACTTGAGTTTTCTATATCTGAATTAAATTTTCATCTAAATCCTAAATTTGATCTTAAAAAATTCAACCTCATGAATTACATCAATCTCATCTTGGCCTTGATGATCTCCTCCCATTCTAGCACTTTCTGGAGCTGCTTTGTCTATGCATCTTCTTTCTCCACCACCATAGAGACATTGTCCTTTCTTTCTTTCTTTCTTTCTTTCTTTCTTTCTTTCTTTCTTTCTTCCTTCCTTCCTTCCTTCCTTTCTTTCTTTCTTTCTTTCTTTCAAACCAGGGAACTGAGCTATCTTCTTGGCACCAAAGTCATTGTATTTCATAGATGCAGTTTTAACACTCATCTTGAGCCCATGGTGAGCCATCTCAGGGACTCAGAGAAATCAAGACCATCTGAAACATGGGTGCTGCTACACTGAGTGGTTCTTTTTCTTCGCCAGCAGGAGTCCTGATTCTTTTGTTTCTTCTAACTCACAATAGAGAGAAAAGTTTTACTAAATTTAATAAAAAATTTTGGTCATATTCTTCCACCTTAGGGCTGATGTAGGCAGGACCTTCTCATAAAATGCCTGAGTTTCATTATTTCATCTTTTCTTTAGCTCTGCCTTCAAACTCTTGGTCTAATGCAAGAGCCAAATGTTTGGCGGGATTTTTCTTTGATTTTTAAATGTTAGTAGTTGGACTTAGCAGCTTGCACTGGGACAGAAGAAGTAAAAACAAATATAGCTTAGGAGAAAGCATGCCTCTTCATTATATTGCACCTTGGATAATTAGAGGCGGCATTGCCTGCAGTACTATGCAGAAGACATAATCCTGCAAAGAGAAGGTGCCAACATAATCAGCACTGACGCTTCTTTTGCAAGGCAGTAATCAGGGTTGATGCTGTTGTGCAGTGCAGGATGAAAAGATGTGTACCTACAAACACGTAACCAAAGACAAGGTCACATCACAGAAATGCAGCCAGCACCAAACACACAAGGGAAGAGTTTGCCCTGGCAGTGACAGTTTTTTGGCATCATCCTCAATCCTAAGCACAAAAATAATAGAAAACTGAGAAAATAGGATAATGTTGTGGCTCAGAACAAACAAGAAAGAAAGAAAGAAAGAAAGAAAGAAAGATAGAAAGAAAGAAAAAATAAAAACTGTTAATACCCCAAGATTTCATTTTGTAGGCACTGATGTGGAAGAAGTCTCCAGAAAAGAATCAATTGATTAAATTGATTGAAGAAATATAAAGAGAAACAAATAAATCTATAAGATGTTACATGAGTCCAGAGGTTAAATATATGGGTAAAGGATTCAAGGAAGAAAATGTTCAAAGAGCTTAATGAGGACAAACACATCTTGTAAATTGCCTTAAGATGATGCAAGAGATGAATGATCATATTAACGAAGAATTAAACCTCATGAACATGAATCAAGCAGAAATCAAAGGTATAGATTTCTATTGAAGGAATGGGCAGCAGAAGTGACCAGTGGGAGGACAGAGTATCAGGGCTAGACAGTTAGTTTGACCGAGTAGACCACATACTTAGAGATACCCTAAAAACAACCAAGATACCATAGAAATTGGACTTCACCATTGTTAGGTGAACCTCCTGCCTCATCAAACAAAGGAAGACTAGAAGTTGGCACAAAGGTATAAAAATAAAATGATAAAAAGTCACAGTAGGAAATATTCCAAGTCTAGGGAAAAAACTCAACTTTGAGTTAAATAAAGAAAATAGATCTCTAAGTAGTCAAGATGTTAAAAAAAAGACATATAGAATATCATTGTAAAAATTCAGAAATTCAGCATAGAGGAAAACATGCTAAAACTATTAGAAAAAAACATTAATGACTTATAAATGCAAAGCAGTTAAAATAATGAAGTTTTCTTAAGAAAAAGAAAGATCTCAGAGCCTAGAAAGAAAACATTCAACAAATTCCAACTCAGATTAATGTGTCCTAGAAAATCACTTTTTAAAATTGAGAGAGAAAGGAAGACTTTCCATGACAAAAAGCACTTCAAGAAACTGATGAGGGGCCCGGCGGGATGGCTCAGTGGTCTAAAGCGCCTGCTTGGGGAAGCTTGGGGGGCTTCAGGGACCGTGGTTCGATCCCCGGCACCACATGCTGCGCCAGCCCTGCCCTTGGGGTGGGTTGAGCCGACCATGAAAATGAGTGAATAAACAAAACAGGGGTTCTGAAACAAGAAAAATAAATAAATTAATTAATTAAAAAAAAAAAAAAAAAGAAGAAACTGATGAATTCTCAATCAGGATCGAAAAACTGTTGGAAGAAATTCTAGGTGGAGATAGCAGGCTCAGCATCACCAAAAAGAAACAATATCCTGAACTGTCAGAGAAGCTAAGTAGGAAAATAATTAAGCAAATCAGAGAATCAGCAATGGAATAATAATATTCAAAAAATATATTTTGGTAATAATGACCAGTGTAAACGGTCTTAACTACACAGGTGCAGGATAAAGACTGGCTTATTGGGTTAAGAAAATGAAGTTTATGCTGTCCATAAGAGATGTACCACATCAAAAAGGACATTCACTGACTGAAAGTGAAAGGATGGGAAGTGATATCCCAGGCAGGGAGAGCAAATGTAAAATACATATGAAAACATAAGAGATACAGAAAAGCAAAATCAATTATCAGGAACAAGGTAAGGGCAGGGGACATCATAATCGAATACACTCTACACACTTAAAACTACACTACAAAGCTATAGTGATAAAAACAACATGGTATTGGTGAAAAATAAAATAGGTGAAATGGAGGAGTAAGGGAAGGAGAGGGAGAGACAGACAGACAGACAGACAGACAGACAGACAGACAGACAGAGAAGTGTATCAGTGTAAAAGAGTAGAAGATAGAGAAAAAGCATCAGCTACACCCTTCTATTCTACCTTTGATAAAGGAACTAAATGTCTTCCCTGGGGGAAGATAGCCTCTTTTCACACATAGTGCTGTGAAGATTAGCTATCCATGTGTTGAAAACAAAACATAAATATATACTTCTCAACACACTCTTATCTAAATCAAAATATATTAAAAATCTCCACAGTTTAACAAATATTTAAATTTTTGGAAGAAAAACCAGGCAAAACTATCAAAGACATAAATGTATGTACAAGAAATAATGTGAAATATCAATAAATGAGATTTCAATAAATTAAAGTTTTTCTGCATCCAAAAAATGAAGGGATAACCTACAGAATGGGAAAAAAAGTGCCACTTAATCCTCAGAGAAAGAATGAACATCCAGGATACACAGAGCTCCAAGAAATTAGATCCTCAAGTTTATTTTTGGTTTTTATTTTGTATTTTAGGGAAGGGTCTTCAGGGTGTTCAGGGTCTCACTAGTAGATTGGAATCACAGTGATCTGTCTGTGTACAGCCTCCCAAGAGCTGAAATTACAGGAGCGTGCCACCATGCCCAGCCTCAATTGCCACCTCAGCGTGTCCCCAGGGTGTGGCCAGCACTACAGTCTCAGGGATAGAACCCTTGCCCCTGAGCTTTAATCTCCTGAGCTATTTGGCTGGCCTGATCCCTAGATTTAAAGACAATAAAAAGATGAGCATCTGTAATGAGTAGTCAGATGAAGAAATATAATTGACTAATAAATATGTGAATCATTTTTTAACATGGCTGGCTGCTTGAGAAATGCACACTAAAACATCAGGATGATTCCACCTCACCTCAAAAGCATGGCTCCTACTCACTCATAAATCAATAACAAATGCTGGTGAGACTGTGGGGAAATGGAACACTTCTTCATGTTTGGTGGGAGTGTGAACTGATGCAATTACTGTGAAATCAGTGGGAAGGCTCCTGAAAAAGATAAAAATAGAAATTCCACTTGACTATGGACCTAAGAAGTGAGTTGCCTCAAAAACAAGTAGTTCATAATTCAGAATTAGTCCCACAGATTTTTGTGTACCTTCTCCAAAGAGTCAAAAACACCTTTTTAGAACAATGTATACGTACTCTTATAACAGTACGATTCTTAATAGATAAATATTGGAATCAGTTTATATGTCCATCAAGGGACAAACAGATAAAGAAAATGTAGTGCCTGTACACAATAGAATACTATTCTGTTGCTATGAATAACTTGAGGCATTTCAAAAAAAAGGAATGCAACTTGAGACCATAAGTTTAAGTGACACAAATCAGACATACAAGCTTGTACACTTTATGGTTTCACTTAAAAGAAAAATGTAATAGGAGAGAGATGAGAGAAAAGAGGGAGAAAACAAAGCAGTTATATTCTAAGTATTTTTCTGTTTGGAGGCTCTGGTTTTACTCTAATAAAACTAAAAGTAATCAAAAATCATTAGGAGTGTTCCAAGACAGAATATTTATTTGAAAGCAGAATATTACTCAGCTCCTTAATATAAGCTTACTACAACATCAGAAAAAGAAGAAAGAAAAAAAAAAAAGAAAGAAAAAGATATCTGAAAGAAGTGAGTGACCTCAAAAACAAGTGCTTCACAGTTCAGAATTAGTCCCACAGATTCATTGCATTAGCTGACATTTGTCTCTTTTCTAACTACTATGTGAAGCCTTCAAGAAAGCATTTATGTGAGCTTGCAAGGAACCCCAGGTAAGAGGGAATGTAGGTGCTTGCCATGGATAGGGTTTCCTGTCCTTTTGGAGCTAATGGTGCCCATCATTTTCCAACTCAGGGTCCAGTGACGTCACTTTGTAGCTCAAATTTGTGAGCAGTGAATATATTTACAAATATTTATCTCAAGAAATCAATTAAACTACAACCCCTGCAGACACAATTCAGAGTGCCAATTTGTTTGTACATCTTCGACTTACCTCAAGCCACTATCTTGGGCAGACAGTGACAGAAGAAATCTTGTCCTATGTGACAGAGAAATGGAAATATGCCTTGGTTGCAATCAAATGATGCTTTGACCTCTGGATTATGACAAAGTGTGCCGGCTTGGGGTTCAGACTCGGGCTCCATTGGTTTTGCTGTCACCTTTATCCTTCTGTGACTCTTTTGCTAGCCTTAAAAACACTAGATTAAAGAATGCACTAGAATCTTCCAGTATAATGATTTCATTTTAGACAAAAAGATATCAGAAAGCACTTGCCTGACAACACTTGCAGTAATTAAGCAAAGCATCTGTTATGATTTGCATATAGTTGTACCCCAAAGCCTCAAGCAGTCATTGGAGTGGGCTTCCACAGTTTGTGGTTCTTTCATGGTCCAATGCTGGGAGGGTGGGTGTGGGTGCTGTATCTGCTCTGAGACAGACAGCCTGACTACAGCATATGGAGGGGAGAGAACCTCCTTAGCTGCCACCATTGCTGCTCCTCACTTTCAGATTTGCTTTTGCTGCTTATGGCTGTCATGGACTGCTTCCCTCTGCCTTGGAGCCAGCCAAGTATGGACAGAAACCTCCACTAGCTATACGCTAAACTAAACTTTCCTTCCCTGATTTTGGGTGTTGAGTATTTTGTCTCAGCCATGAGAGAAAAATAATTGAGATAGCACCTGACTAGCATCTCTAAAAGAAGTGTTATCAGGCCATATTGACACAAGCATTCTCCTCTAAGCAGACCTGGGTATCTGTATAGGCAATGAGGTGTTTTTCCCCTTTTTTCATCTGTGGAATATTTATTTAAAATTCAATATTTTACCAGTGTTTTATCTAAGTTTATCTCAATTCCTTTGATATCATATTGATATTCATATCCCTCTTCTCTATTTCTTCTCATGCTTCTCCTCTGAGATGACCTTAATCAATTTTGATCTGTACTGCAATTATAAAAATGAATCACCACTTATTTTCAAATGCTTATTATCTCAAAATTTATTTCCTTCCTAATTTCTTATTTTCTCGTTTTATTGCATTTGTGTAAAGACTTTGCAGAAAATCATAAGCAATTTATACATTTATATTTCCTTGACTACTGATGCTAAGTGATTTTTCCTGCCTATTAATAGGCAAAAGGACTGGCCTTGAGCAAAGTTACAGAGCAGATAAAGCCTGTCTTCTTTGTGGTCTGTCTGTCTGTCTGTCTGTCTCTCTCCTCTTTGTCTTTCTCTCTCTGCCTCCCTGTCTCTTTCCCTGCATTTCTTAAAAGACCTATAAAGACAGAAATACAACACAACAAATATCTTTGTTTTTGGATTTTTACTTCTTATCACAAACAGTGCACTTCCTCCTTGTGGCATCCATCAGTTTCTCATCAGTGTGGGCAGCACACTCTAACTCTAACATGACTTCTGCCCTAGCATGAAGAGAATGGTCAAATATTTGCTCTTAGCTGTCCTTTTATTTTATTTTATTTTATTTTATTTTATTTTATTTTATTTTATTATTTTTGTGGAACTGGGGGTTAAACTCGGGTCCTTGCACTTGCCAGGGAAGTGCTTATTTATCTGTCCTTTTACACCTGCTCTGTTTCACAGCATCTTGATCCTTCAAGAAGACTTGAACCATTGTTCCAGGCATCCTAATCTCAGCTGTCACCCAGAAAACAGCCACACATACTGATGGAAAAATGTTGGAAGACTTTAAATCACTGGAGGAAAAATATTTATTAGAGAAGATGCACAGATGCAGAAACAGAAACTCCGTGCACTCTTTTCCTAACAGTGTCACAGATTTAGTACCCGCCTGCCCTCCTCCCCTAGCGCACGTGGAGCCTGGCTGGAACACAACCCCTGCAGAGCTGACAGTGCTGGATGTTCGCAAGGAACAGCAGCTGTGAAGGGAGAAGAGGGACTGTAACTCAGGCAACAAAAGCTCTTCCACCCTCATGAAAACCCAGGGGCAAAGGGAGGCTGCTGGAGGGGGCTCACCTCGAGCTCGTGGAGAACGACACATCACATCAAAAGGGCCAGTGAGAACTGGATGCCACAGCCCAGTGAGCTAGCTCAGTGGACTAAATGCCTGCCTCAGTAAGCACAGAAGCCGGGGTTCGATCCCCAGTATTACATGCTGCACCAGCCCCACCCACAGGCACACTGAGCTGGCCACCCCGACCAGGTATACTGTGACACACCTGTAATTCCAGCCCTAGGGTGGGTGAAAACAGGAGGATCACTATGAATCTAAGCTGTATAGTGAGATCCTGTACCCAACACATTTAAAAATAAAAAATAAAAAAGGGCTTGACCTCAGGGGGTGCTCCCAGCTTTGTTAATAACAGCATGTAGGAAAGGTTGTGCCTAGAGATGTCCTGATTACCCAGTGTTATATTCCTTACCTAGAACACTTGCCAAAGCCTTGTGGCTATAGCTGAGGTTTTGGGCATCTTACTGGATCATGGATTGGTCCACTGATGAGCTCACTGCTGAATAGCATGTGGGAGATAAAGTCTGGCAGGAAGAGGTTGGTCCCTGCACTGTGGCCTGCGAGAGTGTGCGTTCCTCCTCTTCTCTTGGTCCCTCTCTGTTTCCTGCCTGCTATGCCATGAGCTATTTTGGCCCTGACTTGTTCTTCTGCCCCAGGATACCACCTTGGAGCCAGCCCACTGGGACTGAGACCTCTATAAACCGGGCTAAAATAAACCTTTGCTCCCTAGAGTTGTGGATGGTGGGAGCTGTGTCCCCACAATGAAAAAATAGACAGGATACTCAGTTACCACCCTCGGGCCAGCCAGGACAGCACGGTGGGGGTGGGGGGATGGGGAGGCTGTGGGGTGGAGCTCCGCTCTGTGGTTGAGGCAGACGTTTAAGTGGGAGATGGCTGGATGGCGATGGCGCTGCCGCTGCTGCTGAATCAGGATCAGAAGATGCCCCTCTCCTTTGCCCACACCTCAGGTACTCATTATTGGCCTCAAATCCAATGCCTTAATAAGTACAAATGACAGCGAAAGATGGGAATAGACACATGCAGGGTAAGAACATTCTCAGCTCAGCTGATGAACGGTAGACAAAAAGACACATCTCGTGGGTTCAAAAAGAAAAAAAAATAAAAAGGTTTTAAAAATGAGATCCAGGGCTGGTGAGATAGCTCAGTGATCTAAAGTGCCTGTATAGGCAAGCTTAGGCAAAGCCCAAGGACCACGGTTCAATTCCTGGCACCACATGCTGCACTAGCCCCCCCCCCATTGGGCTGAGCCGGCCACAAAATATATAAATAGATAAATAAATAGACAGTTAAAAAAAAATAAAAATGAGATTCAAGCCAGTAAAATAGATGTGAACCCGATCTCGACTTACCCTGCATGTCTAACATCGGCCCTGGTGGCCGGGTGCCCTGCAGTCACTGTCATCTGAACCCTTGCCAAGTCCGGGCCCTCAAGGGTCATGGTGGTACTGAATTCAGTCCTGTCCTTCCCTTTGCAGTGTCTTGACCACACTGCAGGCCCAAATGATCCCGCAGGACTCCTCGGAAAGGTCAGCGACTGCATCCCCACATGGCTCCTTCATTGAGCGAAGCTGCGGGGACAATGAGCTGGGCCCAGAGGCCCGAGTGAAAAGTGAGGACCACCACCCGTACAGCGAAGAAGTATCTTGGCCTTGAAGTCCACCCTGTGCCAGAGATTGACCACCAGTGCCATGGGAATAGCGTGGGTGAGTGCACCGCTGGCGAGGCCAGGCAGGGGCCACTCCTGGGGTGGCCCTTGCCTGTGGCCTGCTGTCACAGTTGGACTCTACAGTTCCTCCCCGCTTACAGTTGGCACTGATAGTCCCTATCCTTAAATGGCAGAGAAACAAAGAGAGGTATCCCTTTCCTTAACTAGTTTATGACCTGGTCAGTTCTCAGAAAAGTGCTAACAATTCCCTGGACCACTGCCATGGTGTATTGCTGAGTCTGTAGCCTACCTCCCCACCCGCTCTCTGACATGCTAGAACAACCACCCCACCCCGTTTCACAAGAGTCAGCCCTCCCAGGCTGCCTGTTTGGTTTTCAGAAAGCTATTTTGTTCCTTTGACTCTGGACCTGGTAAACAGGGCTCGGCTCTGACAACTGCTGGTGTGCATCAGTGTGGTCAGGAGGCTTTAGTTCTTCCAGGCCTGTGGATAGAAGGCCGAACCACTGAAACACAAGTGCATCACATATTTAAAAAGAAAAAAAAACCCAAAACATTTCTAAAGCAAATTTCATCAATGTTACTTTTTCGCATTTTCTAATCTTCTGAAAGTGTATGCTGTTGCTGTCTCCCATACAGACCTTCATAGGGGCCTATGAAATAAAACGGGCAGCAGCTGCAGAGCTTTCCAGGTGGTGCTGGACAAATGCCACACCCTGAGGAATGTCACGCCAGGACACCCCGGGGCCCAATGAGGTCTAAATCATCCTTTCTGAGTTACTGGCTCACAAGGAGTCCTGCCAAGCAGAACATAGGGCTCCTCCTCCAACAAGGCTTTTTATGGCTGTCAGTGAAGCCTGTTGGGGTGGTGGGGTGGTGTGAAGGGACTGACTGGTGTGCAGATGAAAATGTGATTCCTACAGCACTGGGACAACAAACAGCACAGCACCTGGTGCTTCTGACAGCATTTGCACTGCTCCAACTGTCCCAGGGTCTCACTTTTCTTCAGTTCCTGAAGCATGATGAGTGCTATATAAACACTTATGGTGGTGCTCACCTCTGACCCCGGAAAGTGTGGGGGGCCCAGGTGCTGTAGTGCTGAGCAGAACCCGGTCTCCTCCTCACTCCATTGCCCCCCAGGGCAGGGAATGATCCACCGTCTGCTCAGCTGCCCCGCCCCTAGCTGAAGCCAGAAAATAGCACCAATTTTGTTGCCTTGCACAACCAAGATGTCCCAATCCATCCTTTCCCAGCTGCATTCCGATAATCACTCACTTCTTTTTTAATTAATTAACTAATTTTGTATTTTCAAAAAGGTTTACAGGATCTACAGGGTTTCACTACATAGACTGAACTCAAAGTGAACTGCCTATGTTCAGTCTCCCAAGAGCTGGGATACAGGCAGGTGCCACAACGCCCAGTTTCAACTGACACCATAACTTGCCCTGGGGCAGGGCTGGCACAGCCCGCCAGAGATCGAACCCCAGCCGCTGAGTCAGCCATCTGCCTAAGCAGGCGCTTTAATCCACTAAGCTACCTGGTCGGCACTCTCCTTTCTTTCTTTCTTTCTTTCTTTCTTTCTTTCTTTCTTTCTTTCTTTCTTTCTTTCTTTCTTTCCTTCTTTCTTTCTGCCTTCCTTCCTTCCTTTCTTTCTTCTTTCTTTCCTTCTTTCTTTCTGCCTTCCTTCCTTCCTTCCTTCCTTCCTTCCTTTCTTTCTTTCTTTCTTTCTCTTTCGTTCGTCCGTTCGTTCATTCGTTCTTTTTTTTCTTTTCTCTTTCTGAATTGTGATAAGCTTCTACAAATGGTCTGAGGGATATTCTCCACTGAAACAATGTTTTCTCTCTTGGGACACTCCTAACCTATGAGTTTTGCTCACTTTTATTTTAAAATTGCTCAGTGGAGTTACACTGCGTGGCCCCATCCTCATCGCTGGTTTTCTTTCAGCCCCTCCGCATAGGCTCCCACCGCAGCATCTGCACGGGGCCTCCCTGGCTCTGTCAGGATCGCTCATGGCTTACGGCTTGCCCACTGCCTGTCCAGTTTTATAGTACTTGAGCTTTCAGCAACATCTAACCTATGGATCATATTTTTCCCTGCTGGAAATAAACACTTTCTCTGGTTTCTCAAACAGCACTTTCTTTCACTCTTCTATTGGAATATTGCAACACTTGCAGTTTCCTACGCTGAGTCTATTCCAACTTTACAACTTTTAACTGTAGGCAAATCAGAACTCTAATTGTAGGCCTTCCATAAAATTAAAAGCTATTTTTAAACTGTCAATGAGACCATAACTCTCTCCAGCTCCTTCCTCTCTGGTTATTTACTCTGCACTTGAATTAACCTTCAGGAGACCCTCCAGTCTTCCCACCTGTCCCTGGTTACATACTGTCTCACTCCAGACCCCTAGCTTCTTGCTTATTTCCCATAATGCCAAGCTCAGATGTCCTCTAGGCTGGAAAGCCTTTGCCGCGGCTGCCACCTTCCCGTGGTTGCCCCCTACCCTTGGCACACACATACAGGCTCTAGGAAGGACCCATTCCAACTTTCATTCATGTTTTGCATAAATGTCTCCTCTCCCTCTCCAGACAATCGTTTTTGTTGTTGTTGTTTTGTTTTTTACTTCAGGATCTCACTACGCAGCTTGAACTCATAGTGATCCTACTGTCTTCAGCCTCCCTAGCTCTGGGATTACAGGCATATGCCACCATGCCTGGACTCCATGACAAGCTAAGCATGCCTGGGGGCAGGGCCAGCATGGCATGTGGTGTCAGGGATTTAACCCAGATCCCTATGCTTGCCTAAGCGGGTGCTCAGTCCTCTGAGCTATCCTGCTGCCCCCCCCAATAATCTTTTATTGACCACTTTGCCTGAAATATTGCAACCACCTCCTGATGCATTTCTGAATTCTCAACTATTTTACTTTCACTGTAAAACTTATTTTCACTTGAGAAGACATAACACATTTTCCCCTCTGAACAATAATAAATATAAGTACCCCAGGGCAAGGTTTTGATTTGTGTTGCTCCTTTGCCCCTCTGACATCTAGACTACTTAATGCATCGTGACAGTTTAGCATTTAGTCAGTGAATAAATAGTGACTCAGTGCTCTAGGATCAGATGAAACTGGAGCTCTGTCTTGGCCAGTGTCCTTACACATTGCAATATTTTTTTAACTTGTCCCATCTGTAAAATGAGGAGACAATATTTAGTAAAATTTTGAAAAGAAAAAAAAAATAATGATGGGCCAGCCAAATAGCTCAGCATATCAAAGCACCTGAAAGTAGGCACAGGAGCTGGGCATTTGGTCCCTGGGTCTATCGTGCTGGTCCCACCCCTGACACTGTAGGGGACAGCAAGCTACTACACATTCACACCTGTAATCC